>PVKE010046586.1:0-12205 GCA_004027555.1 Craseonycteris thonglongyai | reverse complement strand
TATCCTTTTTTCTTAAGATAGCTTTTGCAATTCGTGGTCTTTTGTGGTTCCAAACAAATTTGATGATTTTTTTATCTATTTCTTGAAAGAATGACTGTGGGATTTTGATGGGAATGGCATTGAATCTGTATATTGCTTTGGGGAGTATGGCCATTTTAACTATGTTGATTCTTCCAATCCATGAACATGGAATGTCTTTTCATTTCTTTGTGTCTCTTTAATTTCTTTTAAGAGTGTCTTATAGTTTTCAGTCCTTCACATTCTTTGTTAGATTTATTCTTAGCTATTTCATTTTTTTGTTTGCAATGGCAAAGGGAATGAATCTTCTCATCTCTCTTTCTGAAGCTTCATTGTTGGCATACAAAAATGCAGTTGATTTTGGGACATTGATTTTGTAGCCTGCAACTTTACTGTATTTGTCTATTATTTGTAATAGATTTCTAATGACCCAGCCATTCCTCTACTGGGTATCTACCCAAAACACCTGAAAACCTTAATCTTTAAAGATGTTTGTACCCGCATGTTCATCGCAGCACTGTTCACAGTGGCCAGAACATGGAAACAACCGAAGTGCCCTTCGATAGATGACTGGATACAGAAGATGTGTTACATTTACACAATAGAATACTACTCAGCGATAAGAAATGATGAAATACAGTCATTTGTGACAATATGGATGGACCTGGAGACCATCTTATTAAGTAAAATAAATCAGACTGAAGGAATCAGGAAACATATGACCTCACTTGTAGGTGGAATATAAAACTGAAAGTAACAAAGACACAGAGACCTATGGACACACTCAATAGCTTGGTGATTGCCTGAGGGAAGGGGAGGAGGGGGGAGGGAGAGAGGGAGGGAAGGAGGGAGAGGGCACCAGCATTATGGATACACTCAATAGTTTGGTGGTTACCTGGAGAGGGGCGGGGGAAGGGAGAGTTGTGGGGGGAGGTGGGAATGGGCACCGGATGTGTCAGGGGAAGAGGTTGGTTCTGGGTGGTGGGCATATGGTGCAATGCGTGGGTGATGTGATGTGGACTTGTGCATCTGGAAACTATCTAATTGTTACCAATCAATGTCACCCCATTAAATTTAACAATAAAAAAAATAATCATAATAAATAAATAAATAATTTTTTTAATCTGAACATAGATGCACAAAAAAATCACCCAGCAGTAGAAATAGATAAAAATCTACACCTAGACACTTTCTAATAAATTTGCATATTACTATTAGTAACAGCAACAAAAAATGCAAGGCAATCAGAAAGAAAAAATGATTATTGCCAATAAAGGAAAAAAATAAATATAAGAATTCTCAATGACAACACTGGAAATGCTGAGGGAAAAAAAAATCTAAAATTGTGTCCCAAGTAGACTATTGTTTTTGCAGTCAGAGAAAAGAAACAGAGATTACTGCCTATTTAGTATAAAGAATGTACTACCAGGAAGAATACAAATGAATTCTGGTAAGAATTTCTAAAATGTGGAAAAGAAATATCGGTGAGTAAAGAAACTGGTAAACATATAAATAAATCTAAAACATTGGTTGCATAGAATAAAATTAACAAAGTCTAATGTAGGGGATTAAAAAATGAGATAGAACTAAAATTGTTGGTTATGTGTAGCATGTAAGACAGAAAAGGTGCCTAGAGTTAAAGCATTCTAAAATAGTGTACTGGTTACGAGCAGGATTCGCTCATGGAACAAAAATGATATCAAGAAGTCTGTTTATATTAGATTTCAGTTAAATATGCACATTACATTATTAATATAAACAGTAAAATAATAAAAATAAAGTGTATAACTTCTAAATTATAAATACAGTGGGTGAAATTGGGTTTAAAAAGCTCAACCATTGCAATAGTCGGTAGGAAATGAGTTTTTTAATGCATAAATTAAACAGTATATCTTCATGTTTACAAACCCTAAATTACCGTAATTTCAAATTAATTCCTAGTTTATTTGTGCCAACTAAGTAAAACTAAATAAGCCACAAGATACACATGGCCTATCAAATTTAAAATAATTAGATGACAAGTTTAACTCTAAGGCTTCAACTCATACATGTTAATAGTTCTTTCGTGACTTCAAAAATTTATAATATCTGAGGATTATACAGTAATATGTCATCAAAGATGATTAGTAAGACTTTTCAATGAAATTTTTCCTTAAATAATGAAAGGACAAGTGAATGCTCTGTGAAACTGTACAAAGCAGAGATTACAGATTCTACGAAATGGCCCATTAGATATCTTTGGGTTCTTTCTCTCTGTGTGTGTCTCTCTCTGTATATAGTTATGAGCTACCTAATAATGTTTTGGTCAATGAGAGACTGCCTATATGACAGTGGTCCCATAATGTTATAATGGACCTGAAAAATTCCTATAGCCTAGTGATGTTGTAGCCATCATAACATCATAGTGCAATGTATTTTCCATGTGTTTGTGGTGGTGCTGGTGTAAACAAACCTACTGTGCTGCCCAATGAATAAAATTATGGCACATGCAATAATGTACAGTATATAATACAGTTGACTCTTGAACAAGGCAAGGGGTTGGAGCACTGACCCCACACAGTTAAAAAATCAACGTATAACTTTTGACTGTACAGTCAGCCCTTTGCATTCATAGATTCAACCAACAACAGATCGATAATGCTGTTTTGATTCCTGGTTGGAAATCCGATCTTGGGAAACTGTGGTTGGGAATGCAAAAATACTGTATTTGATCTGCAGTTGGTTGAATCTGCAGATGCACAACCCACACGTAAAACAGGCCTGCTTTATTTGCTGAAAAAAATCTGTGTATGTGAGTAAGTGGAACTGGGCAGTTCAAACCTGTGTTGTTCAGGGTCAAATAAATTTGATAATGATAATAAGTGTCTATGTTACCACTTTATATAGTTACTATACTATACTCTTTATCATGATGTTAGACTGTACCCTTTCTAGTTAAAAAAAAAAGTTTGCTGTAAAACAGTATGCCGTATTACACCGACAGCAGCTTCATGCATCTTCAGTTTATTGTGACTTCTTATTGCATCGTTTTTTCTTGTGTTGATTTAACCTCTTGTTGTTTTGTACAGTAACACGTGTACAGGCTTGTAGCCTGGGAGCAAAAGGCTATACCATACGGCCTAGTGTGCAGTAGGCTCTCCCATCTAGCTGTGTCTAAGTGCACCCTGGGATAGTCACACAATGACACATTTCTCAGAATGTATCCTCACTGTTAAGTGAAGCAAAACTATACACACATATGTTTTATGTATGCAATATATACATGCATTTATATGTGTGTATTTATATCTCTTTTCCCCCAAATCCAGTTTCTTGCACATTTTCCTATGGTATTTTGAATATATGTGATTGGAATGAGACACCTGAAACAACTGCAACTATTTTTGGTGCATGACATAGGGCAGATGAATGTATGTCTGCACTGAGTTCATTTTGGTTGCCACTCTGCTTTCACCCCAGAGCAGCCCCCAAAGTCACCCTGTAGGGATGTGGAGCCATCTGTTTCGCATTTCTCTCTGCTTATGGTGCAGTGTTCTATTTCAGCTTTGTGCGCGCTTTATCCAACCGATGACATTTGAGGTGGCTGCGACCCACCGGGATGAGGATCACAGAAGATGATGGGCTCGTTAAGCACATCTCATTTTAGACAAACTGCAAGTGGCATTTTGTTTATATGGTTCATTTCGCCAACAAATTAGATTTCAAATTGATTGCTTTCCAAAATTGCTTTGTTCATCAATTCGGAGATGAGGCAATTATAATCAGAATCCTAGTAATTAATGGTCTCCTATATTAAAAATGTTTTTTAAACAGCAAAGCACTCATGAATTTCAACAGAATGTAAAATCTATCTTGACTTCTAATCCTTTTCAAGCACTGTACTGTGTACAAATGAAACAAAGGTCTTTGCACGAGTTTACTGTGGAAAAAAGATATGACAGCCCAGAACCAAGGCCTGTAAGCCACTTAGATCCCTTTATCATGAAGTAACTGAAGATCCAGCAGAATACAAAGTTTAACTTCCTAGACCAATGGGAATGAGTGGTATTGAACTATAGTTGAATATTATTTATTTTATTCAAAAAGCAACTTCTAGCATGTGGCATTTATATTTTAAATTTGTGTACAAAATGCATAATTTAGTAGTGTTACTAATCATTCTTCAAGTTCATATTATTTTTTATGCTGCATCTCTGAAACCATTTGAAATTGAAGAATAGTAATAGGGAGTTTCTATGAGGTTTTCTAGCTATAGCTCTTTACTGCCAGGAATGGCACAGTATTTCTGAGTCCTTGTAGAATCATCATTGGGTTCAAATCCTACCTATACCACTAACATCCTGATGAATCTCGGATATTGTAAAATACAACATAAATTCATATAATCACATCAATTAAATGTGTAGCTTAATTAAGTATTATTACACAGAAACCATCAGGGCAAGAAATAGCCTTTTGCTCCTTATTTGAGAAGTTCTTTTCATGGACTCCATTCCTATCTTATAGCCTTCCTCTTCATATCCTTCGCCAACCAACTATTTTCCTGACTTTTATAGTAATCATTTTCCTATATTTTTAAAAACAGTTAAATCAGGGGAAGCCAGGATGGCTCAGTGGGTTAAGCGCTCACTTTGCAGCCCCAGGGACCGAGGATCGAATCCCGGCCCCAGCCCGTGTGGACCCATATGCTGAACTGGGGAGTGCCCCCAGTTTGGTTCTCACTGGGGTGAAGACCCCAGCCCAGTTCCTGCCCTGTGCAGCTCCGCCCACCTGTGGAATGAAACTATGTGGAAAAACCAATGATGTGCAACTATGGAGACTGCTCTGAGCCCTCCTCCTTCTCTCTGTCTCTGTATCTCACTCTCTCTCTCTCTCTCTCTCTCCCTCTGTCAAAAACAATAAAAATAAATCTTTAAAAAACAGTTAAATCATCCAAATGGGCATCCCTAGACTTGGATGTAACCATTTCTCCAGGAGTCAGAAAGGTGATTTCAGATCTCCAAATTCTAAGCTAGGGGAAGCCGGGATGGCTCAGTGGGTTAAGCGCTCACTTTGCAGTGCTGGGGACCCAGGATCGAATCCTGGCCCCGGCCCTTGCGAACCCATATGCTGAACTGGAGAGTTCCCCCAGTTCAGTTCTCTGTCTGTCTTTGTATCTCTCTCTCTCTCTCTCTCTCTCTCTCTCTCTCTCTCTCTCTCTCTCTCTCTCTCTTTGTCTAAAACAATAAAAAATAATAACAAATTCTAACCTAGTGATCTGTAAAACTCAGATTATTTAGCTCCCACATGTGTTTATTTGTGTGTGCACCTAGCTCAGTACAGAGAAGGTGCTCACCTGTGCTTTTATTTGTCCCAATTCTCTTCCTAGAAAGGCAGCATGGCTTGCACAGAAGACATCAGGGACAAAGATCAGACTCCAAAGGAACGGGAAATTCCAGGAGTCTTGCATAAAAGAGCAACAAAATAAATTCTAGTTTGACTGGCACCTGTGAAGGAAAATTCATGAAAATCCTATCCCTCCAGCTATTCAAGAAAACATCAATTCAGAAACAACAGACTTTCACTCTTGAGCATGGTTTCTAGACCCTCCAAGATTCTGAGACTTACAATTTTTATCTCACCTCTGACTATACTGGACATCTGGTATACTCTTTGAGTATTTGGGATTTTTGATCTGGAAAGAATAAAGCACCTTCAAATTCAAACCTTTCACCACATTGTAAAATGGAGAAATCAAATTCAAACAAAGTAATTTTTTCAATGTCAAATCACAGAGACTCAGGTCTCTTCAGAAATATCTTGTTTATTCCCTTATTTCCCTGACCCTAAATCTCACCATACTTTCTCTCCCCTCATGAATAAAGTCCAGTCATCTTTTCCAGGTGTTCATATGGTCACACCAGTCTCTGACACTGTTTGATAGGTGAGATCACACCTCCCTTCACTGACTTGTTTTTCAGAGAGGAAGAATATTCTTGCAGCCTCCTTTCTCTAATGAAAGGAGTTCCTGGGACAGATTCTTTCATGCAGAGCACAATGGGGAACATGAAGCTACAAATTGGGAGTATATTCATGCTCTGGGTTGAGGAGGGGTGCTGGGCCTACTGGGAGGAGGATGGTGAAACCAGTAGAGAGGTGGAGGAAGATTAGCCTTGGGGAAGAGTGGAGAGATGAGGTGGTTAGCCTCAGAAGAGAGATTTTTGGGAAATGACAGCATGGCTTAAATGGATTCATGAAGTTTGGTCATACAAAGGGTCATGAATCCTCTTTTACATCTCTCCACGGGTATCTTCAGAAAACATCAATTTCTTGCTTATGTATTATATGGGAACAAGTGTTTCTGAGTTGCATCAAAGGATAGAGTGCTGCTTCAAGATTGTCACAAACACAGTGGTTGCCCACACATATCTGGATAATTATTCACTACACATGGACTTTTCACTTCCTATAGTCATGCTTTTCTGTGCTTAAAAATATTCTTTCCCCTTTGCCTCTATAGGTGCATCTAAGCATATGTGTGATACCTATTTAATGAGTACCTACTACATAACCAGCACTGGCCAGACTTCACATATTATATTACTTAATTCTCACAATGCCTTAAGGTACTCTTATTATCCCCATTTTACAGATGAGGTCAGTGAGATGACATGGTTTGTCAGACGCACAGCTAGTAAGTGATGGAGTAGGGACACGAACTCAGGTAGCCTAGCTCCAGAGCCCAGGTTCTTTACACCCACACTCCCCTGCCTCTCAAATATCATCACCCTGCTACAAACCAATCTTTCCATGTAAAAATCTTCTGTTATCTTCTCAACTTAATGATCCCTGAGATCTTTTGGAGCTGGCTGTTTTGGTGAGGTGAAAAGTTTGGATCATTGCCTTCCAAATATTTAAAGTCAAAATAACTCTTGTAACAAAAGAAGTCTGACTCTGGATGCCAATGCATGGAATACATAATAGCAAAGATTCTCTGAGTGAAGTTTAATCTGTCCCAAGTCAATGAACCAGGGTACATGGTAAGAGATTTTTAATCTAAGACCCATCACTCCATAGCCCAAATTTCATATTATAAACCCTTCTCAAATCAAAAGCCTTAAAACAACAGAGCAGAACATTGGATTACCTGAGTAAGTAGGATGATGTGTAAGAGGATGAAATTTTTATGATTTTTAAAAATATCATTCATTCAAATGTATGCACTGAGATCTAATGCACATAAAAGACATTTAACAAATGCCAAGGGATCATGAAAATTACATACACATACCACACCAAAAGTTAAAAAAAAATCTATGAGAAACAATTTTCTGACAAAGGATTTTTCATTTGCCAAACAGCATAAACTCAAATATTTCCTTCATCACCAAGCAAAATTTATACTTTATTTCCAAATTAATGACACCATTTGTATTCCAAAGACAACCATGTTACATGAGGAAAGTAAATGCTTACTACTTTGAATTAGTTTAATGTCCATTACAGTTCCCTCTACAGTGCTTTTAAGATTTCTAGAAAGAAAATGCAAATTAAATTGTGTGAGAAAGAGATAAATGCCTCTTTTATTTATAATAAATTTATCTAAAAGCTTACTGATCATCTAAATGCTACATGTGGATTTGTTGTTATCACGTGGAAATTCATTATAGGGAATATACTATGCAGATTAAGATGGCTAATGCAGCGTGTAAACTGTAATTTCTGATATGATTTAGAATTATACTTTCTCATCTAAGTGAAGATTGCTTTGACAGGCATTCATCAGCTGCCTCATGTTCTTGCCTTTGACCCAAAGTACATGGGACAAATATTTGTAAGCAATACCTATCATGTAAAATACATGTTCATAAGGTCATGTTATTGGCCTAATTTCTGAAAAAATAAATGGTGCTTTGGTCTACATGACACTGTCTTATTCAGCTACCAAGTGAAGCATTAGCAAGAAAATTAGGGCTTTTGATGCGTATCAAAATGGCTACCTAACTCATGATCCTCTGAGGCAGTGTTATCTAATAGAAATAAATGTGAGCCACAAATCCAGGGCATACATGTAACTTTAAATTTCATTGTGACATTAAAAATAGTAAAAGTAAATCATTGAAAATAATTTTCATAATATATTTTATTTAACTCTATACATGCAAAATATTTTAGTGCAACATATAATCATCATAACAAATATAAATGATTTATTTACCTTCTTTTTGTAATAAGTCTTTTAAATCTGATATGTACCACACTAACGGCCCATCTCCACTCGGACCAGCCACCCTTCAAGTGCTCAATAGGTACATGTGGCTTGTGGCTCCTTCAAACCATGGCTTCATCACAAATATAAGCAAAGGTGACTCGTGGCTATTCTACCAGACAACACAACTCTAAGAGTTAAGTTTTCCACATTTCATCTTAATCATGAGTCCCTACATTTCAGCCTTTTTTTTTTTCCTACTGTGGATAATGACAATATTCACCTTGTTTCAGCATCAGTTAACTCTAGAAAAGTGAGAAGCAACTCACTGACAAGACATTAAAATTTCCAACCACATAATGAATACATACAAAAGAAGTTGAGACTTTTACTATCTAAATTCTCATACTTTAGAAGAATAGCAAGAAAGTTTTCTCAGCTGCTCTTAATCTTATGGACTGTGAATAGCCAACCAATCAGACTAACCCCCATCAATCCTTTCTTGGGTACCAAGAACACTATTTTTCATTTTCGTCATTGGTTTCTGTTTCGTTTTTTTCTTTTTCTTTTCCTTGTTTTTTTTTTCTCTCTTTCTTTCCTTTTTATTTATTTATTTTTTTCTACTCTGCTAACTATGCCAACAAATCCCAGTACAGCCTAGCTCTGTACCACAGAATGCCCCTGCAGTGGAGAAAAATTAAAATCCTTACCTACTTCTGCCCTCTGCCTTCATTCCCTGAGTTCTGCTGCTACTGAATTTGACTGAATACAGAAATATATTCAATCAGAGGATTCGTCATGGTCCACAGGAATGTATATAGCCCACTCACTGATCTCTGTACAACCTGCAGTGTTATTTAATTTGAGTTTGTTGACAACACTTAAAAATTAGAATATTTCAAAGGAATCCGATTCACAAATTTGGTGTGAGAAAAATATCTGCTGATTACCTGTCCCAGTTCTTGGATGTGATCCTAAGTCTAAACCTCTATCCCAACTCATTCTTCTGATTTGACTCACTGAGGACTCTGAAATTGTCCACGCCCCTTGCTGGGAGTGTTTGTGGTCCTAGATTTGGACAGCTAAGCACAGCCAGGGACAAGGCAAGCCCTTTGTCTTACTACCCTGCTCATAGCTCAGCATCACCTTGCCTCTGCCTCTGCTGGGGCCCTAACAACACAGACACTGATGACTTGGCCTGTGGTAATTATTTTTCCTTAGTCACCAAAGTGTGCAGGAAAGAAAGTCATGATTAATTGCTGCTATACAACTTATTCAAGAATTAATGTATGCTTTTATTGAATGATATGTGAAATGAAACACTAACTTAACAAAGAGATATTTCTTTATCAGTATTATGTACAAAATCTTATTATTGGATTAGGCAATGACTATTTAGTTTGAACCTGGAAATTCAATAATATCGGCTTTTGTAAATTTCCTTGAAAATTGTGGTTTCTAAAACTCAATTTGGCTCCTAAGCCCTCTATTCAACTTGTAGGAAAATCTTGATTATTGGATTCATATTTCCATTTTTGTCAAGCTATATTAATTTTCTACTGCTGCCATAAAAAAACTACCACAAAATAGGTGGATTTAAACAATGATAATTCATTCTCTCACTGTTCTGGAGGCAGGAAGTCTGAAATCAAGGTGTTAATAGGGCCACATTGCCTCCAAAAGCCCTAGGGAAAGTTCCATTCATACCTCTTTCAGCTTATTTTCTATATCCGTTAAGAGTTTTGCTCTTGACTTGAGATATAAAGACTTGGGTTCAAGTCCTAGCTTTATTATGTACTAGCTGTGCGTACTTAGGCAGATGGCTTCACCTTTCTAAGCTTTAGTTTCTTCACTGGAAAGAGTAATAATGGCAATCGCCTTGTAGGGTTGTCTGTGGCTTTAAATAAGATAGTGCTTATGAGCCACTTGGAACAGAGCCTAATGCATAGTAAAAGTTCAAAAAAAAAATCATTTTCATTATTGCAGACAGAATAATTTTTAGAGTTCTTATATAAACCTGAATTTTGAACTCAGTAAAACATTGTAATCTGATCTCCAGCATCATGCCATAAGCACAAATGCTTAAAATACCAAAATGTTTATTAACTAAAATACATATAATTAGAATTAAATCATAGCTATTTTTAGGAATCACTGTAAAGAGCTTTTATGCAATTATTATTACCAAATAATTCTCTGTAGTATAACTATACTGATTTCTAAAAACATCAAAGTCAAAAGGAACAATAAGCTATTGTATGAGTGCTCCTGGTATATACTGTACCTTTCTTGATGACACAACTTTAATTCCCTTTCCTTGACGAATATATGTTAATTTGTATGATTTCATTTACCTCTAAATTTCTTTTACACTTAATGTCTTGCCAGTTATTAAAAATCTACCATGTTGAGCTGTTAGTTTCAAACTGTAGTTTTTTACTTGTTAGGAGATGATGAAATCGATTCAGTGTGAGGTAAAGAGAAATTAAAAACAAAAATAAAATCCAGTAGAATACAATGGAATGGAATGGAATGGAATAGAATGGAATGGAATGGAATGGAATAGAATGGAATGAAACAGATCAAGATAAGATAAGAGTTACCTCCCACTCTGAACATGCCCCATCTTGTCTGATCTTAGAAATGTGGCAAGGTCAGGCTTATTTAGTACTTGGATGGGAGAAGGCAAAATAAGACAAAATATGAGAGTTGATGAAAAGTAATATTTTTGTGAAACTTTTGTTTCTGTTTTATATGTACATGTGCATAAATATGTGTGCACACTCTAGTAGGTGATGTAAAATGTATTTCTCACCAGGAGTTGGAAGCATTCACTGATTAACACGTATCCATTACAGATGTCATATGCAAATATGCCTCACTGTTATATATCACATTTGTGAGCCTCAATTTTTTTACAATTTTTTTATTTCAAAGACTAAAATCTACAGAAAAACAAAAAACAAAAAAACAACAACAACACAGTGCTACAATCACCATATATTCTTTATGTGGAGTCATTAATTTTTTAAAGATTTTGATGCTTCAGGGTTTTATCTCTCTCTCTACATATTTATTATCATTACTATTCTTATTCTTAGTGTTGTTACTAATCTGCTGATAATTGTAGAATATTGACAATACATTGTAGTTATCATGATATGACTTCACTACTAAATACTCAGTATATATCTCCTGAGAACAAGATATTTTCTTACTTAACCTCAGTACAATTACCAAATTCAAGAAATTTATTATTGGGGAAGCCGGGATGGCTCAGTGAGTTGAGTGCTCACTTGCAGCACCAGGGACGGAGGATCGAATCCCGGCCCCGGACCGTGCAGAACCATGTGCTGAACTGGGAAGTTCCCCCAGTTCGGTTCTCTCTCTGTCTCTGTATCTCTCTCTCTCTCTCTCTCTCTCTCTCTCTCTCTCTCTCTCTCTCTCTCAGTCAAAAATAAAAATAAATAAATAAATAAAAAAGAAATTTATTATTAAAAAATATGACTATAGGGGAAGCCGGGATGGCTCAGTGGGTTAAGCGCTCACTTTGTAGCACCAGGGACCGAGAATCAAATCCCGGTCCCGGTCCCGGCCCCGGCCCATGAGGAACCATATGCTGAACTGGGAGCTCCCCCAGTTCAGTTCTCTCTCCGTCTCTGTATCTCTCTCTCTCTCTCTCTCTCTCTCTCTCTCTCTCTCTGTCAAAATAAATAAATAAATAAAAATATATTAAAAATATATATATATGACTATTTAACACACAGCACAAAATCAAGTTTTGCTGACCTTTCCAATAACATAATAATATGTCATTTGGCATTTCAATTTATTCATGTTAAACAATAGAAAGTACATACTTTGTTTTGAAGGCCAATTACTAACTCAAAATGGTGAAAAATAGAAAATAAATATTTAAAGATGGCAAGCTTGAGATTTTAGTCTTAGCTGGTTAGAGATAGTGCTCTTCCAAATGACCTTAATCATTATGCTATTCCT
>PVKE010046585.1:0-12208 GCA_004027555.1 Craseonycteris thonglongyai | reverse complement strand
CCTGTGGAGTGAAACTATATGGAAAACTAATGCTGTCAACTATGGAGACTACTCTGGGCCCTCCCCCTTCTCTCTGTCTCTCTCTGTCCGCCTCTCTCTCTGTTAAAAAACAATAAAAATAAATCTTTAGAGTAGAAAACTGATTATTTGAACATTGTAGTGGCACACTGATCACACCAGTGTTCAGTTAAACAAAAAAGAAAAAAAAAAAGATCTAGTTTCTCTAAGAGCATCTAAGCAAGATTTCCATTATGCAAGTGAGTAGTTTTGAATTACTCCAGAAATTTATGGTATTATATTTTCCATAATGCAGTGGCCCATTCGGAAGGTATTTTCAGATGTATGTCAATCACGTGAATAACTAATTTAGCCTTTACTGTATATTTATTTTCACACACACTTGAAATTGCTCTTAAGCCTTTGTGGAATATAGCTGTGCAGAGAATCAAAACAAAACCTGAGATGTCCTCAGCCAATTGTTCTAATTGACTCATGTACCTCGAGGTTGAGGTTTACACAGCAATAGTCTTACTCTGGTAACCGTTTGGCCTGTGGATGGATGTCCTTACTACTTACAACATAATTTCTATTTAAGTATACGTGTTTTTAATTTCAAAAAGCCTGAAGTAAACAAACTTTTAAAACACAACTTGTTCATAAAGCAAAGTTCTCTTGCAAGGTAAGGGGCCGTGAACCCCTGGATTCTACTAAAAAATCTTTCTTCAGAGAGAAACAAATATTCAACATCTGTTGGTTAGCGCATGAACTATTAGCTCTAGTAAGTAGCTCATGGTTTCAAAATGAGATTGATCACATTACATTTCCTTTGATGACATCATATCTGAGGGAAGCTGGTTTTTTGGTAATTGCTATGATCAAAAAGCTAGTCCCTCAGGAAGCCCAGACGGCTCAGTGGGTTAAGGGCTCACTTTGCAGCCCTGGGGACATAGGATCGAATCCTGGCCCCGGCCCACATGGACCCATATGCTGAACTGGGAGTGCCCCCAGTTCAGTTCCCACCGGGGTGAGACCCCAGCCCAGTTCCTGCCCTGTGCAGCCCCACTCCCACCTGTGGAATGAAAAACTATGTGGAAAAACCAATGATGTGCAACTATGGAGACTGTTCTGGGCCCTCCCCCTTCTTTGTGTCACTGTCTCTGTATCTCTCTCTCTCTCTCTCTGTGTCAAAAACAATAAAAATAAATCTTTAAAAAATAAAAAAATTTAAAAAAAGTTAGTCCCTCATGAAAACCAAAGTGTAACAGGAAATGAAGTTTCTGTGTACAGTCTGATTCTGAGGTTTCAGAAGTTGTGAAGGGCCCTATAGGCCCACACATCCTATTGGTAAGTAATTGTGACTATTTAAGAATCAAATGGCTATTAATTCTTTTTTCAAGTTGTGCATATTTTTTCAAACCGCTTGTAAATTGTTAAGACATAAGTACTTATGAAGTTGTTTGGCCCTAAATCCTTAATAAACAGAATTTTGAGGCATCTCTCTAAGCCCCCATGAGCACCAGGAAGAAATTACTGAGAGGGTACCCCAAACTAAGATCTTAGGGAGCTCTGAGTTCTGTCCTGGGCAATAAGCAACAGCATTTGAGGAGATTTTTATTTTTATTTTTTTTAATAACCAAAAGATGAGCTTTATTACTGATAAACCTAGAAATTATGGTTCTACAGCAGTGGCCCCGTGGATTTGCTAATAATGCTTTAGACCTGAGTTAAACAAGGTTTATCTGCTTAAGCCCAGGCTGTACTTAGGCTACTCAGGGTCCCCCAGGGGCAGGCCCCTGGCTGTAAGGCAGAGAACCGACCAGGATATATGTATCTTGCAGAGAGGTAGGCTCATAAAAACAGCAAGAGAAAAAGAAAGTCTGAAGTGGGAAAGCTTCATTTTATCAGATGAATCACTCATTCCCCCACTTGGGGAAGACAGGGAGGTGGTAGGAAGAAAGGTCAGGGGAGTTCCTGACAGAAGTCTCTCCACATGAAAACTTTCACCAAGGGAAATGCAAGTCCCTCCTGTACATGGGTAGAGGAAGGGGATTTGATTATAAAAAGGGTGAGAGGGAGTCTGGTCATATAAAAATCACACATCTTCTTTATAAGAAACAAATAAAGCTAGTTGTTTTTTTAGCAAATAAGTTTTCATTTCTCTGCTAGTGAGGCTGCAGCTTTTTTCCCCGTTTGTTATCAAATGGCATTAGCTCTTATGTGTATTGTCGCTTCATGATAAGTGCATTTTAGAAAGGCCATTAAAAATGTGCCCTGTGAGAAAGAAATATTTATCATGAGGCTAGACTGGGAGGGGGTAGAGAGGAGCTACAACAGGTGAGGAACTTAATCGGTTCCCATCATTTTCACCCATTGATGAAAAGCTTTTCTCTGCAAGTTCAATGTACACTTGAGAGACCCTGCTTTTTCTTTTACAGATGCCTTCATGCCCTCAGTCCTCTCTCTTCCTGGTGCACTTGAACCATGATTGAGCTTCCACCATGTGCTATGCCTTGACTACACTGAGGCGATGGGTCTACTGAGGAAATTTCACCACCAGGACAACTGAGATTACTGCACATTCACGATTACACCCCTAGCACAGCTTTGCAAACTTGCTCAGCTTCTCTAGAAAGCTTGCTCTCATTCTCTGTAACTTCATGCTTTTTCCATTCTCCTCTGAAGAAGCACACACACTCCTACACACCCACCACCCACTCTCAGCAATGAATCATGTATTATGCTGCAGAGAGAGAGCTGAAGACATCAGTCAAAAAGCACCTTCCTTCCCCATCACCGTATCCACAAACTGCCTGCATCTGCACCTGCCTTCTTCTTCCTCTCTGACAAAAACAAGCAAGCAGCTCTCCTGTTGCCAAAAGTTGATAGCACATAACTTGATTGCTTGCCCTTCCTTCCTTCCTCCTTCACTCCCTCCCTCCCCCTCCCTTCTTTCCTCTTTCCCTCCCTTTCTCCCTTTTCTTCCTTCTCAGTATGACTGACACTCCCACAGAAGCTTCCTAACTACACACATCTCTCCTTCAGCATGTAGACACACTGCGACATCCTGCAAACCCTACCCTGACCAGGCCTGACTCTCGCCTGCACCCTGTCTTGCCATTTCCATCAGAGGAAACTTCTCAAAGGGGCCTTCTCCTCACATTCCCATCATCCTCTTTGGCTGAAGGTACGCATCAGGGGCCGAGAGCTCTCCAGTGTGTTCAGTGGTCCTGAGAAATGGCCCCGAGGGTGATATTTGGACTGATTGTATCGGATATCTTTAGGCAGAGGCCCTGTCATCTTCCTTTTTATCAAGTGCTCCAGGTCACTACTAACATTCTCGGTAAAGACAAAAATTTCTTCCTCTAATTGATTGGTAGCAGCTTTAAAATAATAAAACCTTGGTGATCAGCAGGGACTGAGGAAGGCAATGCTGTGAGCAATAGGGCATAACTGCTTCATGTATTTCTTTTGGAGCGATGAAAATGTTTTGGAACTAAGTAGAGGTGGTATTGGATGACACTGTGAATCTACAAAATGCCACTGAACTGTATTACTATGCAATGGCCTAGGTTTATATCATGTGAATTTTACCTCAATTATTAAATTCTGCTGAGGGAAAATAAAACCTTACATAGTGATCTCTAGCAGAAAATGCTTAAAAATATTTTTGATGGGTTGCTCATCAGGGAATAAAAACTATAATTAGAGGAAGAAGTGGGTTCTTATACAGATGAATAGTCTAGAAATTTTCTTGATAAATAAAATGTTAGACCATGAGGATTCAGTAATATAAACTTGATTCATGTCTAACTTGGCCTGTTGTCTATTAAGTATCTGCACCAGGTCCCTAGGAAGGAAGATAAAGTAAGTTTTTGAGATTTATGAAAAAAAATATATTTTATTATATTGTTTAACCAATTTGCAAGCTATTGTTTGCACACAGATGCTAAATATTGAATATCCTATATAAGTAAATTATATAAAACATGAAAAGAAAAAAAAAGACTAAATATTCAGCAATTTCCAGACTATTTCTGCTTCCATTTCATGCCACCTCGTTTTAGGGTGGAGAATGACACACTGGGGACTAATTTGCATTGATAACATGTTCTGCCTTAACGGACCCTCTTCAAAAGCCAAGCCTGTGAGTGGGATCAATAGTGCATTTTCTTTACTAAGGCTTTTTAATGCATTTAACCACATTTGGGTATTAGTCTTAATAAGCTTTCTGAGCTTTGACTATTATTGCTCCTGAGAGTATTATTAAGAAATACAGAATTGCACATTGTATTCCCATTAAATAAGCAAATATATATTAGAAATCATTATGAAAACTAATTATGTAAGAAAAGGAAAGTCATGCTACGTACGAATTTGGAAATCCTGATATTACATTTTCAGAATATGAAAAATAACTTCATTCCTGGAGCATCTCCTCTAAAGCAATGCCTGAGTCTGTTTTCTCAATCCACATCCCATTCCCTTTGCTTCTCTGCATGAGACTGAGCCCAACCACCCTGCCTGCAGGGCCTTGATTTTCCTGGGTTGGGAGGCCACCCCAAGGCTGGCAGGGAGAGCTGCGAGGCTGGCCAGTGAAGTGCTCTAGGTTTAGGCTCTTGCACTGGGTGTTGCTGTTGATTGCCAGCTATGCACTGAGCGTATTACCTCCGCTTTCTTGTTTATTCCTCATAAACAGCAATCCTGACTTCACAAATAAGAAAACAGTCCACACATCTAGAAAAGTGGGAGCTCAATTTCAAACCTGAATCGGTAAGATTATTAGATCCTTTATTCTCTCTGAGGCACAGACCCCTCCTCACTGGGAATTAACAAAAGCACAAATCCTTTTTTTGCTGAGGATAGAGGCGGAATAAGCAATAAGAGTAGCTTGGCCACTGGCTTCATGTTTTCTGAATGGTTGGTTAGGCCTGTGCTCAATGACCATTAAGGACCTGAGAGCTGGAAGACTTTGTGTCGACATTCTTGCTTAAACCTGAAAAGAGGATTATAGTCATTGCACACATTACTGGAAAGGGTACATATTGCAGTTTTCCATTTGCAGAGCTACCAGGGCAGAAGTATTTTTAAAGTATCTTCCATAGTCAGGGAGAAGGGAGGAAGGTGGTGGGAAGCTGAATGTAATTTGACATCTGATTTCTGACTCTAATTGCTACACTATATTTTAACTATATTTTTTAAACATTAACATGTCTCTTAAGCTTTTGGCAAGAAGTTTTAAAATGCCAAAATTCAATTCTCTGCCAATTAACAGCCATTTAGTTTAGGAGTACATAGTTGAGTTTTTTGATTTTAAGGTACTTACGGACTAGAAACTCCTTTGTCATATTTTAGCCCAAAGCTCAACTTTTATGAACAAGTAATAATCTTTCTAATGGATTTGAAACTGCGTGACTTTTCCTTGCAGGTTTAACTATAATGAGCTTTGATCCCTTGCATGAGTGTATCTTACACCTGGACTTGAATCTATAATGAGTCATCAGCTGGAGTCCAAGGTATCAACTCAGGAGGAGAGCTGGGCAAAAAGGTCAGGGAAAATTGCTCTTTGTTTAAAGTGGTTCCAGTGAAAATATCTCATTTAAAATTCACTGGAGGTTGGCATTTTCTTTTCTTTAGATGTGTGCCTCTACTCTGATGAGTAAGACAGGAAAGAAGCAAACTTTCGTTAACATAATGGAATCCAAGGATCTAAGAAATTTCAGAGAGCAAAGAAACAATATATTACATTTTAAATGTTAGATTTTATGTTGGATATTCTGAGCATGTTTTCAAACTAATGTGATTTGATATGTAGCCAAGGGACACGTACATATCAATTTGGATGGTAATGAGTCACATTCACGTTCAAGATGTGTGTATTTCTATGACTGAGCTTCATCCAAATGTTTCTGCAGGAAAGGAATTGCTTCTCAGAGTCATGCAAGCAAGATTCAAAGTTCCATTGATGGAAACACTCAAAATGTTTGCTGCAAAACAGCATGTTTAAACTTTCCTGGTTTTACTGTGGTGATTGGAGTGATAAAACTATTACATTTAGATGGAGTGCCTTACATACTGTTGTACAGGGAGTCTTATATGTTTGTTGAATGCATCCATGAATATATGAGTGAGTAATAAAGTATGACAGAACCAATCAAGTTCCTTCTGTGTCACACTGGTTTTTAGAATTAAAAAAATTTTTTTTAATTATAATTAACATACAATATTATATTAGTTTCAGGTGTACAACATAGTGGCTAGATATTTAAATACTGGTAACTTACAAGGTGATCCCCTATAAGTCTAGTGCCCATCTGACACCATATATAGTTATTATAATATTATTCTCTATATTCTCTATAATGCACTGTACATCCATGTGACCATTTCTATAACTGGCAATTTGTACATCTTAATCCCTTCCCAAAAGGGGTTTTTAAATTGAGTCCATAAGCATTCTCAAAGTGAATATGACTTTATTTCAGAAATAATCCTTGGGCAAAACAAGTTTTCTCTAAAAGAATTCCTACATGGAAACAGTGTTGGTGTACTCAAAATTTGTTGGCAGAACCATAAAGGCATTCTGAGGGTAGAGACTCTTAGCCTCTAGTAGAACATATGTAGGTAGATCTCCCCACTTCCAGGTATAATCGAAGAGTGTAAAGGAGAAACCCACTCCCTGAAGGAGTATTTCCATATATCGGAGCAGTCAAATGCCAGGAATCCTTTTGAAAAGATTTTCCATGGAATGAAGAAGGTATTGGAGAAGCTCTGGGTCTCCTAGATGATTGAGTCACTGTGAGGACATTCATAGCAGCCTGAAAAGCCACTGAATCTCTAAAACAGAACATGTGGGTGTAACAGAAACCACATCATGGGCTTTGAAATCAGACTTTTGGGTTTAAATAAGAACACAGTTATTAACTATGACTCTTAAATGACCTCTTTGAGATTCAATTTTTTACTGTGTAAAATGAAAGTAATACAACTCATTCTGTAGATTCATGCAATAATATATGTAAAATGATTAGCATAAAACCATTCTCTTAGCAGTTGCTTGATAAACAGTAACTATTAATATTACCAAATAGACACATATTCTACCTTGAAATGTTCATGACTTTCCCCTACCTCCTTAGACATTCACACAATGTTTATTGTGCATCTCTTATAAGCCAGGACTGTGCTTGGTATCATATATAAAGTGTTGACTAAACAAAACATGGCTCCCTGTACTCATGGAGTTTACAGTTTATGAGGGAAGAAGGACACTAAGCTAGTAATTCTTAGGCAAAAAAAAGTCAGAAAATGTCAAATGACCATTGATGACCCAACAATCCAAGCTTTATTATTTTGAACTATTTTGAACTTCTTCCTGTCCTTGTCCTCTGTCTTTTCTGATGGCTTGTGGAGAATCTCAGAAGAAATGTAATACTCTTCATTTCTCGTTTTAATAATTTTTAAAGTTATAGGCTTCTGGAAAGCTGAAAATGGGCAATTCAATGTACTAATCAGTATTCTGATTGAAAAGAATAAGAATTTTCTCTGGCTAGCATAAGCAGGATGATATTTACTAAGGAGTATTGATAATTCCCAAACTGCTGGGAGATGAAAGCAAATGGACCTAAGTTTTGTTACCATGAATGAGCCTCAAGCCACCCTGTAGAATCAGGCCATTAAAGGTGGCTGTCACTTCTCCACTGATCAAGAAACTATCGAATCAAGATGTTTCCAGGCACAGATCCACACCTCTCTGCTCCTGTTTGCATCCACTAAGTGAATGCCCCGTACTCTGCTTTTCCCACCATATGACTCAATTCTGAATCAAAGTCTTGTGTGAGTGTATCTCATTTGTACACAAATCTCATACAGAACAGCAGTGCAAACCACACCTAGGAAAGATGGATTTAGCTTTCTAGCCTCAGCAGACTCAGGAGCCTGGAGTAGGTGCAGAGCAAAGTAATCCCCAGTAGCCATCACAAAAGCGATCGGTGGTGCAGAGCCATTAACTGAACAAGGGCACCTCTTTATAAGAAGGGCAGATTCTCTTGCATTTCCAACCATTTCACTAGCTCCATGGTGGAGCAGCTAGCATTTTTATACATGTTCATTTCAGGACGTTTGCAGCCAAGTCTGACACTGTAATGGAGGGTGATTTTGTGGCATTTGGTTGTTATGCTAGGTGCAAGAAAACCTGTTATAACTTTTTAATGAATTGATAGTTTTTCAAAATAAAATTTGGGGACGCCAGGATCACTCAGTGAGTTAGATGCTCATCTTGCAGCTCCAGGGTCCAAGGATCGGATCCCAGCCCTGGCCCATGTGGACCCATATACTGAACTGGGGTGTGCCCTCAGTTCAGTTCTCACTGAGGAAAACTTTCTATGGGAGGCTTCCAGCAAGTTTCTGCCCTGCGCAGACCCGCACCCACCTGTGGAATGAAACTATGTAGAAAACTAATGACGTACACATATGGAGACTGCTCTGGGCCCTTCCCCTTCTTTCTGTCTCTCTCTGTCTCTCTCACTCTCTGTCAAAATCAACAAAAATAAATACTAAAAATTTTAAAACAAAAGTAGTAGATTACTTTGTTGTATAATAATTTATACTTTTCAACTTGTGATTATCAGTGATTCTCAATGCATATATGAGTCATCTGAAGGGAATGTGTTAACTGTTTAGTATCCTAATTCAGCTTAATATATAATAGATAGAACAGATGTTGAGTAGTTCTATTGCTCTTGTAGACTCCCCCACACCCTCTTTTCTTAAAATGCCTGGCCTGGGATAGATTATTTATTAAGAGAATGCTATCAGTGTCTGCTGTCCATTTCTTGGTATACCATAGAGTTTCATTATTGTTTTTGCCATTTGCTAGTCAATGTGACTTGCAGGTGTAGTTGATGAAATGGATCTAGAAATGGAATGTAACATCTGTGACCAATCCAAATCTTTCAACATCCTGATCTGTTTATCAGAAACTAAAGCTGCTAATAAGAAAGTAAAAAAGAAAAATATCCAAAAAGCCCGACATTCATCATAAGTTTGAAAAACAAATTGTGTGTGTGTGTGTGTGTCAAATTATTTTAAAAATTAGAGTCAGGTGAGGTTGATTGAGGTGACTTTAAGGTTTGCCTAGGACTCAGGCAGTCTCTTGAATCATGGGAATTTCAGCTACAACAAGAACAGTCTTGGGGAAATCTGGCTGACTGGTCAGGCCAATGGGTTCTTAGACATAGAGATCTGTGGCCTGTGGTCTGGACCTTGCTCCCAGAGATCATAAGAAGTTGCAAACTGTTAGTGCATAGATTCAGTCAATATGATCTAATAAAAAAAAAAAATTGTTTCCAGCATTTAAAAATGAAGATTTTACAAAAATGAATACATCCAACTCTTTGTGGTAATACTTGATAATGCTATATAATCTAGAGATGCTGGGTATTCCCACAGGACATCTGTGCTTTAGTGTGGGAAATATAGTATCTAATTTGTCACAATGCCTATCACTTCCTATTGTTTTAACTGTTACTGAGTTCAATTTTCAGTTGCCATTTATCGTTTTGCTTGTGCTATTGCTTTTCTTATAATGGAGAAACATGACTTTTTATACATCTTCATAAAAAGTACGTAAGAAGGTGAAATATACACTGAGAAATTCATGCATTTAAAGAGAATGTGGAAGAGAACGTTTTTCTTTGAGTTGAATGACCTCTTCTCACATTTACATTACCTGCCTGATCTCTGTAGGCATCTTCTTGTGGTTTCTACTCCAAGGAAGCGATGCTTATTGGACAAAACAATGTTTTTTTATTAGTCTTTTACAAATATTGTCTTACTTAATAGAGAACTTAAGATTCTCTTTCTCATATATCCAGTCATTTAACCATGTTTTGAATAAATTTTTAGTATGAAAATTATCTATAATTATCAAATGAATAAAAGAAAGATATACTGTTGTACTTACAGTCTACATATACCAGCAGGTATAGTATGATGTCAGTTATGTAAGAAAGATGTATACGTATAAAAAAAGAAATTAAATATATCTTTGATGTTATTAAATTTATTGGGGTGACATAGCTTAATAGGTTGTAAGTGTATAATTCTATAATACATCATCTGTATATTGCATTTTATGTTCACCACCTAAAGTCAGATCTCCTTCTATCACCATATATCTGACCCCTTTACCCTCATCTATCTTTCCTCACCCCCATTTCCCTCTGGTAACCACTATACTGTTGGAAAGAACAAATATTAGCACTCCAATAGAGAGAAATCTCCTTTGCCATACCTATGTACTTAGTGATCTCATACACACAAACTGCCATCTTGCTATAAATAGCATGTCAAACTTCCCAAAGGTCTTTATTAAACTTCCTATTGTTATCTTGTCCTCATTTAGAAACTTTAAAAGACAAAAACTCTGAATTTACAGCTCAGGAATTGGTACACATTTTCTATAAAGAGCCAAAGAGTAAACAGTTTTCGTTTTGCAGGCCGTGTGGTCTCTGTCCCAGCTACTCGGGTGTGCTGTCTTAGCGTGACAGACAATAAACACACAATAGTGTCCAATTTGTTACAATCCCTACAACCTGCCACAGACAATAAACACAAAAATGAGCAAGGGTGGTGTGAGGGTGCCAATAACACTTTATATGAACATTGACATTTTAATTTCATATAATTTTGATGTTCACAAAATGTTTAAAAATTTTTTCCAACAATTAAAACATATAAAAACAATTTTTAGCTCGTGGGCCAAGCAAAAACAGGTGGCGGGACAGGTTTGATCCTCTGGCTGTATAGTCTGCTGATTGCTGCTACAGATCATCAGTGTGTTCACCCATTTAAGCTGAAGCTTCATGGGTCCTGACAAGCCATAGAAGTCAACTCCAGGGTGACAGTGTATTATTATGACCTCTTTTTTGGAAATACGTATCATTATATTTGGATGATGCAACCACAAAGCCAGATGGTGACTGTCTTTAGATTATATCCAAAGTGTCCTTGAAGGGAGTGGGCTGTGGATTCACCTCTGGTAAGCAAAGTGGCATGTTCACAACTGACTCATCCAAATACTATCCCATTTAATCGTTACATTTGCAAGAGTACAAAATAAAAACCCACTTGGAGGACAAATTTCTAAGGCAGACACGTAGTAGCCTTATTCATCAGGATGTTAGGTCATTGACTAATGGTTGGTATGAACTGTAAAATTAATGGATCTACTTGAATTTTCACCAGCTATAATTTTTTTTTGTAATAAAAGGTGGAGAGAGAAATTATGGGTTCTGGGACAGAAGAAATTGTCTCAGCTTCACTCCAAGGGGCATAAGTTGCTGGACCTTAAAGATGCAAAGAATTAGGGTTACTTATTTTTTACACAGTTATTTTTTATTATGTTTATTTGCAAGGAAAAGACCCTCCTGTAGGTATGAAGAAGATGCTCCAGATTTTGCTTTACCTTTTCCAATGTTTCTGGAAGGAGCCCTACATCAGAAACATTTGTTATAGTGTAGTGTAGTTGCTCCTCTCCAGAGCAACTACTCAATCAGAAGGCCTGCGATAGGCCCTGGGGTTCTGACTTTTCCATAAGTGATTATTATGCCCATGAGAAGCATATGGTTTACATGAGGCTTCTATTTTCCTGGAATAAAGTGTCCTGCAGGTCCAGGGCTTTGCTTCATGAACATATTTGGGGGGCAAAGAATTCTCTCAAGAGGCCAAGAACCCCCAGGCTTGAAGGTACCATGGTGACTCTGATTGAGCACCATAGGCCTTTCCCTCAGGGTCCTGCTACCTCCCTGGCACTGCCAGGGGTGATGCTGCCATGGGCTTTCCTAACTGTACCACCTTCTCTTCCCCAGCTTCTCATTGCTTATGGAGTCACTGCCCATATCCCACTGTCTCTGCTCCCAGTCTTCTCTCCCTGCCCTTCAATAAACTTCAGCTGTCCCAGATGTCAGACAGAGGTATTTCTTTCACTCTCAGCCTTGCAAAAGCAAGAACCTACCAGGAGCCTGGCTGAGTCCTAGGAATAAAGTAAAGAGAAAACAGAGAGAACACAACACAAAGTAACATCTCCATTAGTTATTCTGCCACATGGAAGCCTGAAAAACCACAGGTCTACATACATAAGTTCATTTGATAAACAAGGAGCTAAATTAGAAAGCCAGCCGGCCAGCAAGTGGCTGGTGTGAAGGGGCAG
>PVKE010046584.1:0-12210 GCA_004027555.1 Craseonycteris thonglongyai | reverse complement strand
GGAAAGGACTAGAGGTGTAGACATATTCAAAGCCTTTAAAAACTTGCTCAATGATTTGAAAGTACCACTTTTTAAATTAGTCTCAATAACAACGGATGGGGCAGCTGCAATGATAGGTTGCATAAATGGATTTATAGCCCTATGTCGAAATGAAGATGAATTCCCAGCCTTTTTGAGCTATCACTGCATAACTCACCAGCAAGTGTTAGCTAGCAAGAGACTAAACACGAAAGAGGTAATGGACATAGCATTTAAAATTGTTCATTCAATTCGAGGACGTTCCCTCAAACGGCGTCTCTTCCAACTGCAACTCGATGAAGGCCAACCTGAATTATTACTACATACTGATGTCAGATGGCTAAACAGAGGTAAATTTCTGCAGTGATTTCGTGATTTATTGCCTGAAATTATAGATTTTCTTCATGAACAAGATAGAAACTGTGAAAATTTAAATGATGAAACTTGGCTTAGTGACTTAGCATTTCTTACCAATTTTACTTCAATATTAAGTCATTTAAATTTAGAATTACAAGGTAAAAATAAAACAGGAATTGATATGATCAGCTGCATAGACGCATATAAAACAAAATTTATTTTGTTAATAGAAGATCTGCAACAAAATAATCTGAAACATTTTCCAAATATGGCGGATAACCTACAAAAACATAAAAGTATTAATTATAAGATCGACAAATACGTCGCAGAAATCCAAAAAGTAATTGAAGATTTTGAGGTAAGATTCCAGGATTTTGAAAAAATTAAAGAAATTGTGGAGTTTATATCTTTTCCTTCCTTTTAAAAAAGATTTAAGTGTGAAACGCATTAGCCAAAAAATTTCAGACATATTTCATATGGATCAAAAGGCATTAGAAAATGAAATCATAATTTTAGAAACTGACTTAATCTTACAAGCCAGAAAATTTGAAGAAGATTTTTGGAAATATGTCAACCGAGAAAAATATCCCAGTATCACCAAATGTAGCAAATATATCTATTCTTGTTTCAGATCTACATACCTATGCGAATCGGCATTTTCATACTTGAAGCTAACGGAGACTAAACAACGTTCTGCCCTGACTGATTCCCATACTGAAGACTCATTATTATTACCTTTGTCAGGATATACACCTAATTATGATTCCTTGGTTAGAGACATGCAAACTCAGTCTTCCCATTAATGTTAAGGCAACAAAGTAAATTCTAAATCTGTCTTTATCTGTAGCTACTTTGAATTAATAAATATTGTTAGTAATTATCCATGTTCTTTTAATTCCCCTGGACGTGAGTTTTTTGGCCCTTTAAATAATTATTGTTGTTGTTTTTTACGTAGGTAGATAAGCCGTATATCTATATTTCAGTACGAGGTGTACTCAGCGAGCTATTGATAGATTAGCAAAAAGTAAGTCATATTATCCTTTCATGATAAATTTTCCTGGCCAAAAAAAAAAACACGAAAGTGAAATATTGAAATCAAATTATCAGCCATACTGTGCATTTTTATAACAACTTTTTCATATTTACAAACAAATAGTACAACAACTTATACATTGCAGTTGATAAAAAAATTAAATTACATTTTAAGTTAGTAAAAATCTATCTTGAAAAAGTGTCGGAAAATCGAATTTTTTAGGTACCGCATGTATGGAATGCTGCTATCAAAAGTTGGGTCTGGAAATTTACCGGTATTTTCTTTATGAGCCTATATCTCGAAAACTTAATAAGTGATTTAAAAAATAAAAAATAGTTTTGAACATATATTTTACTTATCTACCCATACCTCGCTGGAATGCACCTTATACTGAAACACAGTGTATAAACATAGTTTGCATTTCACACCCGTTCTTCCCCCTTAGACTACTCCTATGACAACAAGTCGATCGCGACACACTTTTAACATAAAAAGTAGAACTTATATACAGAAAAGTTGGCCACCCCTGGTATAGTTTATCTCTCTTCTCAGTGCTTGGCACTCTGCCTGCGATGTGGGGGTAAAAGATGCGAATATGAGCAACTGTGATGGTAATGAGGTGTCTGTGATCCTGGGGAGGAACTCATAGGCAGTTTTGGCTTCATGAGATAATTTGAATGTCTTTGGATAAAAATCAGTGCATTACATTAATGCCTTCACTTGGATGTATTGCACTTTCTGGATGCTCACTGTGTTTCTTTACTAATTCAAATGAAAAGAACAGAAAAGCAAAAGGTTAGAATTTCTCTCTTTATGGCCAGAAAAATGAAATTCCACCTCGTACAGAAGTAATTGTTTGGTGATAGGTCATAGAAATGCCTGATTTTCACTCATATTTAAATCTTATTAAAACAAACTTTAAGTTATTTAGTGCTGGTATGCATATTTTCTGTGGCTAGATACTACTTAAAACATGTGATCTATCTCTGTTACCAAAATATTCCTGTTGTGATAATATTGTTTTGGACATGAAGTGATCTCTTTTCAACCCCGCACTGTGACTTCTGTGGAGTATAGTTATTATATTAACATTACTCTTTGCCAGCAAGTCTCTGCCTCACTTTGCTTCTTTGCAAACTATATCTCAGAGTGTCAGTATAAGAACAATAATCACTTATGTTTGTTTAGGGCTTTATAACATACTCTACATTTTTACTCAGTTTATTCTCATAAGCACCACTGATGGAACCACTTTACAGATGAGTAAAATGAGGCTTGCTCTTATTTTTAAGCTAAGTTCATGCCAATAACAATGTAAGCAATGAAATCAGATCCACATTTTAATTTTTTTTCCCGTGTTATTTTTTTACCCACACAATTGCTCAGTTGTGCTGATCTCAATTCGTTAGAAAAGGAGGTTTTGGGTGACAGATAGTTTTATTAAGCACACCTGGAAATGGCATCTTAAAACAACATCCCTGCTATTAACCTGTTCCTTATTCACAAAACAGAGAAGCCCTTATATCATTATTGTTAGCCAGTGTCTGCTGTGTGCCAATGACACACATGGGCACCAGCCCCTGACATTGAGCACATGGGCAGGTGTGTGGCTATTCTTGGGCAGAGCATTAATAATTAGGTATCACTTGGGGAAAAGGGCAATACTTCATCAAAAGACAAAGTGCTAAGTATGATACCTCTTTGTGCGGTTGCCAGAACTCTCCTAGTGCCTGCTTCTGATCTGAAGATTAGCTGGTGGCTTTGCCCTTTTTCTTGTGAAATATCTGTTCTTATGGGAAACCAGTCCCAGCACATACTGATAATTTTTATGTCTTATTAAAGGTTGTTCACTGATATTTGCAGTTTCCTGCAGTACCTACCACGTTATTATCAGGCAAATTCTAAATTTACTCACAGAGAAATAATGTTATGAAAAGAGTGAAGAGTCCTTCAGAATCATAAAGGGATGCACCCCGGGGGCTGAAGGTCTTTGCCATTGAAAAGGTCTCTTATCGCTTGCTTTTTAAAAATAGCTTTGAAGTGGCTTGGAGTGAACCTTACCTCAGAGCTGGAATTTGATGAGGAAACCTTTAATGTCACCATTGCAGTATTTCCAGATAGGACTGGGAATGGCTCCATCCACCTCAGGAGGCTGAGTAATGGGAAGAGCAGTTCTCATTTGAGGAAGATTGATGGGGGTGAATGTTTTTGTGGGTAGTCAAGAATGTATGATCTTGAAAAACAAAGACACACTACTGCATGAATTCTGAAACAACACACTCCAGGTGAGGTGAGCAGTTAGTCCTGGGTGATGTAAAGGATGCAGAGGGAGGTCCCGGTGGCCTGAGAACATTCGCGGGTCCTGAGGGGTCCAAGTGGCTTCTAGGAAGCTGCAGACAGAGTGAATCAGGGAGGTCTGTGTTGGGGAGGAGGCTCCGCCCTGAAGATTGCGATCTAGGGGTCAGGGTGCCATCCTGCGCTGGCACTGCAGATTTTGGAGTTCAGAACTTACTCAGGGTTTAAGATAAGGATTTGGTGCTAGAACAAGAATGGAAGCTTAGCAATCAGAACCGGGCCAAAAGGTGGAACCCAATTTTTGGGAATAGGGCAGAAGTCCAGTTATTACCGAGGCAGAGAAACAGGTGGAAAGAAAATAGATCAGGATCTCCAATTCCACTTACTCAGAGATCTTGCCTAGGTCACTCAGATCCACTGAATCTCCATCTTTCTGTCTATCACTTGATGATGACGGTAAGGTCACTCCAAATTTGTGAGAGACCCATGAGTAAGTAATATGTTTGAAAGAGTTTTGAGTATTATAAAATACTAAATCATCATTATTCATAAGTTCACTATGTGATGAGAAAGCATTTGCTGTCTAAGTACTGTACAGTTTATGATTAATAATACTGTCATTTTTATAAACAATATCGGAACCTCTTCTTGCCAGCAATGATCTTTTCCTTTCTTCCCTGCCCATAATTTGGATTCTTCATCCAGCCACGTTTTCTGTGGCCTTCCTGAATCAACACCTCTCTCTGTCCTATGATCCTTCCAGATGCGCATTTTCTGCGTACACTCTCTGCTGTCGTGGGACAGTCCAAACGTTCAGCCTACCAGTTGCCTCATGTAGCTTCGGCACATCGACTCACTCCCATATGGAGCTTAATGAGAGTCACTGGGGAGACAGTTGGCAGTCTCTCATCCCCTTCAGTGTATGTGTGGGGTGGGCTGGAGGGGGGAATTAGCAGTAGTTGGAGAAACAAACTCCTAATGCCTAGAGGAAAGAAAGGCCCCCAGGTCAGGGAGAGTTTGAGGTGATTCTTAATAAAGCTCAGGCACACTCTGAACAACAAGGCAATACAGGAAACAAACAGGATGACCTTAATTTGAATGAAAATTTTAGTCAAAGACAACAGCTGCCCAAACAGAGAGGACACACATTAAGAAGGAAACTTTGGGGAAGCTGGGATGGCTGTGGGTTAAGCGCTCACTTTGCAGCCCTGGGGACTGAGGATCGAGTCCTGGTCCCAACCTGTGTGGACCCATATGCTGAACTGGGGAGTGTCCCCAGTTCAGTTCTCACCAGGGTGAGACCCCGGCCCAGTTCCTGCCCTGTGCAGGCCCTTGCCCACCTGTGGAATAAAACTATGTGGAAGAACCAATGATGTACAACTATGGAGACTATTCTGGGCCCTCCCCCTTCTCTCTGTCTCTGTTTCTCTGTCTCTCTCTGTCAAAAACAATAAAAATAAATCTTTAAGAAGGAAACTTTATAACCTGAGCTCAAGGATCTATAGGGGAACTAGAATCACTAATCAGGTGTGTTCATCTTCTCCTACCAATGTGCTCATGCAGAAATATGCAATGGTCATCTTTGGGTAGAGGCCACAGAAAAGGGGTGATACCCACAAAGAGGTAAGCAGATCGCCAGGGGATGCCCTCTAGAAGCGGTCAAGCAGACTTGAGGGGTAGCCTCACAGAGCTTCCTCAGAGACGACCCCAGGGGATACTTGTATGACAATTAAAGACATGGGCACGTCGTGCGCTTTTCGACTACTTCTATTTTGATGTTTGTTGGTTACGTTTCCTTTTTAAAAGTAGTTTTTTCACTTCTTTCTGACAGTGTGCTTGCAAGATCTACTTTGTAGTAATTTGACTATTAAAAAAAGAGTTTCTTTTCTTTTTCTTTCTGATTGTTTGTTTCTTTTTCCTGAGTCTGAATGACTCAGAGACATATGGACAGGCTAGAGCAATCCAGGCTCTTATTCTCACTGTTTTTGTTTTTTTCTTTTTCTCCCTGATCATGGCTCTGGCACTAGGCTTGTATGTGTATGAATGTGTATATTGTAAATCAAGCAAAAATGTTGATTGCCCAATAAGTATTAATTGCTGTGTTAAGTGTTACCAGAAAAAATTTTAAAGCAAATAGACAGTGTCATTAAAAAAGTTCTGGGGAAGCCGGGATGGCTCAGTGGGTTAAGCGCTCACTTTGCAGCACTGGGGACCGAGGATCGAATTCCGGCCCCGGCCCGTGCGGACCCATATGCTGAACTGGGGAATGGCCCCCAGCTCAGTTCTCTCTCTGTCTCTGTCTCTGTCTCTGTCTCTCTCTCTCTCTCTCTCTGTCAAAAACAATAATAAAAAAAAAAGTTGGAAAAGCAAAGTATGACTGTGTTAAGTGTTACCAGAAAAAAATTTAAAGCAAATAGACAGTCATTAAAAAAGTTGGAAAAGCAAAGTATGAACAATGAGAAATCACAAAAAATAAAAATAGAAATATAGACAGTTGCATAATTAAAAATTACATTTTATCTCTTTTATTCCCTTATTTATATTTTGCTTGAATTTCCTAACAGAACACACACATGTACACATGAAGAGTCACTCAGGAAAATTCCAGTAATTATGGACAGAGTAAAACAATAAAACCCTAAGAGGCTAGCTTTTATATTAATAAATCTCTCATAAGGTAGTAAATAATTCATTTTAAAATTAGTAAGACAGACTTCTAGTGCCCGATAAGAACAGGAGAGAGTGAATGTAGGGCTGAAATTCTTTAAGATTATTTTATAAAAGATGGAGAATTTAAATGGAAAGTAACTGGGGCATAAATAATGGATAGAATTTGATTAGGAGAAAAGAAGTGAGGACAACATTAGCAAAAGTATGAAGAAAAGGCCAACAGAGAGAAATAGATAAAGAGGCACAAACTGGAGAAGATGAAGGTCTAGAAATGAAGTTGAAAGGGAGTGAGGCACACTTTTAGAGGGCCATTTTTTTTTTTTTTCCATTCAGGGGTCTCCAAACTTTTCAGCCTGCGGGCCGCTTAATCTATCAAACAGCAGTTTGGGGGCAGACTACACACTCGAGGTCCAAATAAAAAAGAATCAAAACATAGATGTTATTTTTAATTATTTATTTAACATTATTTTATTCAGATAAAAAGGTCTCCACGGGTCGGATGAGAGGGCCTTGCAGGCCGCATTGCAGGCCGTAGTTTGGAGACCCCTATTAAACCATTGTTTATTTTCTAAATAAAATTTTACTTTTTGATTACATTTGACATAGAATATTATATTAGTTTCAAGTATACAACATAGTGATGAGACATCTATGTACAAGTACACAACATGGTGATGAGACATTTATATAACACAAAGTCATCATTTGCTACATATGGTATCTGTTTGACACCGTACAGTTATTACAGTATTATTGACTATATGCTCTATGCTGTTCTGTAAGTCCCCGTGATTATTCTGGAACTGAATTTGTACTTCTTCATTTCTTCCCCCTTTTCACCCACCCCATCCTGATGGTAGGAATCCCTACTGCTTTTCACAGCCAGATATTGTGGGGTTCCCCTGACCAGCACCAGTGCTCCAGGCTGGGGAGCCTGGTGTGGGGCTGGGGTCCCTCACTCCTCTGGGGGGAAGCTCCACAGCCGAGATATTCTTTCTGATTCTCACCCACCACACGGAGGTGTGGGGCTAGTTCTTCTTTGAATTTCTGCCCCTCCTACCAGTCTCGACATGGCCTCTTCTTTGTTTCCTTAGTTATAAAACTTCTGTTCATCTAGACTTCAGATGGTTCTCCCGGTTGGTTGTTCTATAATTAGTTGTAATTTTGTGTTCACGAAGCACACAGTGTTTACCTACTTGTTATCTTAAGTCTCCCCTAGAAGGTCTTAATGCCAGTGTAGAAAGTGGGATTGGCTCTTCTGAAGAAAACAAAGATTTGTGAATGCGAGCTTCTTATTTGCATTTAAGAAAAATTTTTTTTTCTAAACATGTGAGGATATGTGCCTGTTCACGGACATAGACATACAAATGTTTATAGTTGCTCTAGTAACTCAATACCAACTGCCCCCACCCATGTTGAAAAATACTACAATCATTATTTTTTCATTATGAAGTAAGCTAGACCCATCTTAATGGTTGATGAATAGATGTTGACTAAAAGTGTTTTGAGATGATCTCAGACACAACCCTAAGCCAACGCATCCTAGTCAGTGATATTATATGTTATGGTTCATGTAATAATTAGAAAACAGTCATGCCTGCTAAATATTAAAAAGTTCTTTTAAACATTAATATAATATAGAATATAAACATAATTCACAGTAGAATTCCAGTTTGTCTGCTAGTTGATGAGTTTTGTAAGTTCTTAAATGAAAATATTTGAGTAAATAATATCTGAGTATGAGGAAGGGAAGGCTATAAATTGTCTTACTGCCAATATTATTACATGAATCACATGCATTTTTACAATATATTTTTCATTTATTTATATATTTAACCAAAGTACTATATTGTTTTATTATTATATTTTTTTGGGCTATGGCCATTAGCTGAAGAGCTAGTTTTATGATATTAGATTTCAATACTTGTTCTTGATTTGTATCTATTATCAAAAATGAAGTCTAGATTTGTACCCTTATAGTATATATTTATATAATAATATGTCAGTTACAAATAAATCTCTCAGGATAATTGGCATACTGTTGTGTATGTTTTTATTTATTTATTTATAATTAAAAAAAAAGATTTATTTTATTGTTTTTGACAGAGAAAGAGAGAGTCAGAGACAGAGAGAATGAGAAGGGCCCAGAGCAGTCTCCACAGCTGTACATCATCAGTTTTTGACATGGTTTCATTCCACACAGGTGGGTGGGGGCCGCATAGGGTGGGAACTGGGCTGGGGTTAGCCTTCACAGGAGGCATGCCCCCTCGAGCCAGGGGCAGAACTGGGGGGCTAGAAATGAGCTGGAGGCCTGCCACATGGAGTGGCACACCTCGGTTCAGCATGTGGGTCTGCATGGGTCGGGGTCGACATTTGATCCTTGGTCCCCAGGGCTGCAAAGCGAGTGCTTAACCCTTTGAGCCATCCTGGCTTCCTCATGTGTAAGTTTTTAAACACAAACTTGTTTTTTCTTTTTCTTTTCTGTTTGAAAAGCCCTTTTAGAACTGTTTTTTTTTTATCCCCTAAGAGGAAATATGACTTCCTTGTTTGTGGTTTTCAGTCACTCATTAATATTTTTAAAGGGAGAGTAAATGTAAAAGGCCACATCTTTAGAGGCAATATGACTCAAGAAGATCAAATAAAAATCTAAGGCTACTTCTGCAGCCAGATTCCTTATCACTGGAGGTAAATTATGAAACACACTTGACAATCTTGGTGATTACATCTGTAAAATAGTGATTATAAAGTTGCCTCATTCAATTTGTTCTCCAAATGATCTTAAAACTTGACCTTCAATTTTCCATCCCTCATATTTTCTTTTTATATTGGCTCATCCTTCCAACACTCTTACTGGTATTTAATTATATTTAATTCTCTGATGTTTTAAAAGTTCATACTTATCGTGTTTGTGCATGGGCCTCCTATGGTCATTTTATTCTCTCTCTCTTTCTCCCTAACCCCAAAAGGGGAGGGGAGATTTGGGGTCAAAAATCCTCCCTGTCTCTTCTCAAGGCCTGATTCCTTTGATTGTGGGGTTGATAAGAGACCTGAGAATAAGGGGAAGTGTCTCTCCACTTAACTCTTTATTGTTGGTGGTTCCTGTATTTGTCTACCAATAGTCCACCAATCTCTTCTTATCATCATTTCTGTGAGTCAGATTCTCAGCAGAAAAGATGTCTGGGCTGCAGGGATGGCTCAACGGGTTTAGTGCTTGCCTTGCAGCCCCTTGGTCTATGGATAGAGTCTGGCCCTGGCCCATGTGAACCCATATGTTGAACTGGGGCAAGCTTTTCATGTGGGAGGCACCCAGTTCAGTTCTCGCTGGGAGTTTCCCATGTGGGAGGCCCCCAGTTTGGCACTCAGCTCACGGGGGTGTGCCTCCCATGTGGGAGGCTCCCAGCCTGGTTCCTGCCCTGCACAGCCTCAGGCCCACCTGTGTGGAGTGAAACCATGTCAAAAGCTTATGATATAGAACTACAGAGACTGCTCTGGGTTCTCCCCTTTCTGTCTCTATCTCTCTGTCTCTCTCTCTGTCAAAAACAATAAAATAAATCTTTAAAAAAAAAGAGATGTCACACTCAAATTGAGACCAATAAACAGAAGAAAACAGATTTTGGTGACAAGCTATAAATTTCTGCAGCATATGGTAAGTATATTTTATTTTATGTATGTATGTATATATGTATGTATGTATGTATGTATTAAAGATTTGTTTTATTGATACGACAGAGAGAGACAGAGAAACAGAGAAGAGGGAGGGCTCAGAACAGTCTCCATAGTTGTGCGTCATCAGTTTTTGACATGGTTTCATTCCACACAGATGGGCAGGGGCCACACAGGGTGGGAACTGGGCCCAGGGCCTCTCGCTTGGGAGGCATGCCCCAGACAGGAGCCGAACCAAGGGCCTCTCACTTGGGAAACTTGTCTGAGTGGGAACCAAACTGGGGACCTCCCACTTGGGATACACACCCCAGTTCAGCACATGGCTCCTCAGAGCCTGGTGTCAGGACTCGATCCCTGGACCCTGTCTGTGGCTGCAAGGCAAATGTTCAACCCACTGAGAATCCTGACTTCCCCAGTAAGTATATTTGAAAAATGTAAGTCAGAGAAATTAATCAGTAGTGGAGATAACTTACCTTAAATAACCGGGAGAAGAAACAGCCATCAGTGCCACAAGTTGTACAACATTCTAAATGGAACAAATTGCTACTGTTCAGAGGTATTGTGGTCTTTTACTACCTCATTCTGAAAAGTTTTTCTTGCACTTTAGTCCTTTTGAAAGCTTAAAATGTCCTTCAGATATCTGAACTCCCAAAGGACTAATGAAGTATTTATTTTGGGGCAATGTGGTGATCATGCTTTTATTTGGTTCCATCTTTTCTCAATGAACTAATAACACAGAAACAAATTCACAGACACAGAGAACAAACTGATGGTTGCCAGATGGGAGGGGTGTTGAGGGGCTATGTGTAAATGGTGAAGGGATTAAGATCTATAGATTGGCAATTACAAAATAGTCACAAGGAATTAAAGTATAGCATAGGAAACATAGTCCATAATATGGTAATAACTACTATAGTGTCAGGGTGGTACTAGACTTATCGGGAGCATCACTTTGTAAGTTATATAAATGTCTAACAACTATCCTATACAACTGAACATAGTATAATTTTTTTTCTATTTATGAATTTTTTTAATTTTAAATTTATTGGGATGACATTGATTGATAACAATGACATCATTTCCAGGTATACAATTCTACATTACATTGTCTGTACATTGTATTATGTGCCCACCACCCAGAATCAGCTCTCTTTCCATCAACATATATTTGATGTCCCTTCCCTACTCCCCCCAGCTCTCCCAAGCAAAATAACTTTGGATGTCAACTGTAATTAAATATTAAAACAAATTTTTTTTTTTTTAATGAAAAAGGAAAGGTGGAGTTACTAGTATCAGGTCAAATATTGGTAAATTCTGAAATAGTGTCTTAGTTCATTTGTGCTTCTATAACAAAATACCAGAACTGGGTGGCTTATAAACAATAGACATTTATTTTTCACAGTTTTGGAGGCTGGAAATCTGAGATCCAGGTGCCAGCATGTTTGGGTGAGGGTCCACTTCTGGTTTGAAGACTTCTTGTTGTATCATCACAAGGTGGAAAAGGTGAAGGGGGTTTTCTAGAGCCTCTTTCATGGGAGCACTAATTCCATTCCTGAGAACTCTGCTCTTATGACTTAATCGTATCTCTAAAGTTCTATCTCCCAATCCCATCACATTGGGCATTGGCATTTAACCATTTGAATTTAGGGGGAACACAAATATTTAGCCTACATCAAGTACGAAATGACTTTTGACTATTAGTTCTATGATATCTTTCTTTATCGCTTACTATGTTGGCTTTTTTCTTTTCATATTGAAAAATATTGTGTTCCTTGTATGGTAACTTAATTGGCAGAGAGATTAAGCAAAATTTGCTAAAATTATTAAATTTTATATTATTAGGGCAAATTTTTATATTGTTATAATTTTTGAGAGGTAGAGTTAATTAACCACAAGATGACTCAAGCTATTGCTGTACAGATTTTATTAGTTTATAGTCAAAACATAGTAGTTCTTTTAGTAAAATAATATGCTAATTGTTACCATTTGCATGTAGAAACAAAAATTATCATAATTCAAAATTTAAAAAACTCAGAATTCTTAGCTTACATTAAAATATTTTAAATAGTATTTATAATTTGGCAATAACAAAAACTTTTGAGTTCTCTTTTTATAAAATAATGGAGTATTTTCTTCTTCTATAGTTAATTTCTATACATTTATTTGCATGATTG
>PVKE010046583.1:0-12212 GCA_004027555.1 Craseonycteris thonglongyai | reverse complement strand
CCGAGGATTGAATCCCGGCTCCGGCCCAGGCAGGACCCACATGCTGAACTGGGGAGTTCCCACAGTTTGGTTCTCTAACTGTCTCTGTCTCTGTCTCTCTCTCTATCTGTCAAAAAGTAAAATAGAAATAACTATGCACTGAAGACAAAAAGATAATTTCTCTCTATAAATGTGAAAAGATAAAAAAAAAAAAAAAAAAGAAATATTAAATTTCCCATAATTTTATAAATTACAGCAGGAATGCCTGTTATTACCCACATAAACAATGACACACAAAAAAATGCCCTGAAAGTGTTGGTTTACATTTGAAGGTAGGCTACCTTGTTCGTTATGCTCAGGAAAGAAGGCATGTTGACATATAGGAGAATAATAGCTAACACATTTTGGATATCATGAGAAAAACATTTTAAAGAAACCAGATAAACAGGACATGGATGCTTTTTATAAGAAGATTCAACAACTCCAACAAAATAAGAAGCCACATGTGGTAGCTGAAACTACTCCTACGTGTGCATGTACACACATACACACGTACACACACACACACACACACACACACACACCATCCTTTTCAACTAGCTCCTCCAACAGGACATTAGTTGGCAGACTGATGTAGAGTAAATCAGATCTGAAGTTTATTTTCCTTTTTTTTGAATATGGCCACTGCTGTAAATCAAGCCTGGCTCCTTTGAGATAGAACGGGAGAAGGTTGTCTAGGCTCGAGAAGCTACAGAATGCCTGCTCGCAGATAACCGGCAGAGCCTCCGAATGTTAATCCCATCACAAAAAGCAAACACTGTTTCAGTCCTGATACATTAGATACACAAGATAATGGAAATAGAATGCATTATTCCTGTAACCAGTCATCAAAAACAAATGGGCTTATCTGTATATAACTTTGCTATGTAAGAGATACTTCAAGGCAGATAAGCTTAAAGTATAAGTTAGAACATGTCATATTAAGCAAGTTAGTAAACCCCATAACTGGTGTGATGTTTTCCATGAATGTACAGTTGCCAATAATTATTCCAGGTGAAAGGTTCATCAGTGTCCCTGTAGCACATTATAAAATCCTAATATAAGACTTTTATCTCTAAGCAAGGTGTTTCTCTTTGTTTTATAGGATACACGGACTCCAGAGAGCAAAGTTCCTCTGTAACACATTATTCCTAAGAAGGCTCCTCCCACCGCCTCTCCCATAGAGTAAGCACTAATTCTTTTGCTAAGTTTTGACATTTACCTATTTGAATACAAAGGTGATTTGAAAATTCTCACTGTTTGTTATTTAAGTCTAATGGGCAACACCTTTCATAAATAATACAGTGCTTTTTAGAACAGAAGTAGCTGATCTAGCCTAGCTAAAAATATGGTGATGTCTTTTTAATAAGAATTATCACTGAATGGACTTATTCTCCAGCTAGACCCATGAAAGCCAGTCACAAGATATTTGAGGGGGCGACCCCCCAAAAATCAGAGTTCTCTTCTGGAGGGATGGCCCCTTGTAGAACAGGCTTTCCTGCTAGGTGAGTGTTCTAGGAACCCATCTGCATCAGTGCACCAGCTGGCATTGTTGTGAGAGGCTGAATTTTTTTGGAGACTCTTTCAATGCCTTTGCCCATTTCATGATGGGTGATTTCCATAACACGTGGCATGAAAACACACCTGCCCACACCACGCTGAGTGTTCAGCACTTTTTGAGCAAAAAAGGCAGGATCCCCATGTCATACCCTCCCTATTTCCCAGATCTTGCCCTGAGCAACTTTTGTTTCCCCAGTGAAAAAAGTTTTCAAAGGGAAAGATTAGGCCAATATGGAAGAGGTAAAACAAAAAATGGTAAAAGCACTAAAAAGGCATCAAAATCGATAAGTTCAAAAACTGTTTTGAGCAGTGGAAAAAGCATCCCAACAGGTGTGTTACATCAAACAGAGAGTGCTTTGAAGGTGACTAAAGTTTAAACAGGTATGAACAAATACACAAGTTTTTAATAAATAAATTCTGGGGTTTGGGGTCCTCAGTCCCTTGTACAACACATGCAAATATTCTTCTGTAGATAAAATATATATATATTTTCCCATCACCGTATATTTGATTTCCCTCCCACCTCCCTGATATCTCTTCCCCATTTCCCCTCTGGTAACCACTAAACTATTGTCTGTGCCCATGAGGTTTTTTATTTCTATTTTGATTGTTCATTTATTCTGTTCTTTAGATTCCATATATAAGTGAGATCATATAGTAATTATCTTTGTCAGTCTGACTTATTTTGCTTAGCACACTATCTTCTAGTTCCATTCATGTTGTTGCAAAAGGTATAATTTTCTTCTTTTTTTCTACTGTAAAAATTTATTTTGTTGATTTTGACAGAGACAGAGACAGAGAGAGACAGAGACAGAGAGAAGGGGAAGGGCCCAGAGCAGTCTCCATAGTTGTACATTATCAGTTTTCAACAAGGTTCCATTCCACACAGGTGGGTGGGGGCCATGCAGGGCGGGAACTGGGCTGGTGGCCTCCTGCATGGGAGGCACGCCCCCTTGAGCCAGGGGCCAAGCCCTGGAACTGAGGGGTGAGAACTGAACTGGGGTTCCCAGGGCTGCAAAGCAAGCACTTAACCCACTGAGCCATCCTGGCTCCCCTGATTTTATTCTTCTTTACAGTCATGTAATTACTCACAATAGCCAAGATATGGAAACAACCTAAACGCCCATCAATAAATAGCTGCATAAAGAAGCTGTGGTACTACACAATGGAATATTATGCGGCTGTATAGACAAAATATTCGTAATGCCTAGATTATGTTATATAATTCAGTTAAATACTTTCTGAAATTACATGTTAGTAAAACAATGCTATATTGTTTCACTTTGTTACCTAGTACCTTAAAAGAGTGTGGTATTAGAAAGTTTATTGAGTCAAAAGTGGGAAGACCTAATTGCTATTTCTAACTCTAAAGTTACAAACCTCTCAGTGTTCACTTTTCCCTTTTGTCAAATATTGTAAAATTTTAGGGGTTTTAAGTAAGTCCTAAAAATGCCCACCCAAGGAGAAATGCAAGTTATCTAGGAAGAGAAGGAAAGATGGAGGGAGGGAGGGAAGAAGAAGAAAGGAAACATCCATTTGAGTTCTGCTCAGCAACACCAAAGAACAACCCAGCCTCAGTCATCATTATTCTCAAAAACACATCTGTGTTTAAACCTTCGATCAATCCACTGAACCCTGAAGTAGGCAACCTACAGACTGCTTTACCACAGAAACAATAGGTATAAACAAACAAACAAAAAAGAAATATAATCATAAAAAAAACTCAAAGTACCGGTAAGAAATAAAGTTATCATACATGTAACTTAGTTATACTGAGGTTTTGAGGTGACCTACAGAATTCATCTAAAGCTATGATCCTCATAGGTAGATTTTTGTACAGTTGCTCCAAAAAGGTACATTCTGCATTAGCTAGCCCCCAACTATTGCAGTTACTAATTTCCAGTGCATGTAGCAGAACAACACTCCATGAGATGGTAGCATAACCTATGTGAGAATGACAAGACAGGAATCCTGAAAAAATGCTTTTAGATGGCATTGTAAGGTCAGTTAAAATATCACCAGATGTTTTTAATTACAATATCACCAGTACTTATATCTCTGTTTATCTGTCATTGCCTCAAGCCTTGGTGTCTACTGATTATATCTGTCTTAGCAACTGTTTTATATTGCTTTTAGATATGAAATGGCTGTAGAGACTCTACTTCCTGCTTAACATTTCTTAATGAATCACCACATTTTTATATATTTCCACAGGAAAGGAGCATGGTAATTAGAAACAAGGTAAGGCAAAATGATCTCTCCCTACTCCTCTATCCTTAATAAGTCTCCAAACCTTCTTTCTGTATAGTGCCATATCCTTTCATTTTTAAATAAAGAAACCACTATGGACTTCAGCTTTTAAAAGATGATGCCAATATTGGTCCTGTGTCTTACAAAGATCTTTAACTTACTGCAACCTCATTAAAATCAACAACAACAAAAAGGACATAAACCTCCAAAAGGTCAGAACTTCAGCTAATTTACATAATCAGTAAAAATTAGCACCAAGTGATAATGAAATAGTTGGATGCAACCTTCCCACCAAATCTGTAATTCCAATACTGTACCATGTATGTACAATACACATGCATATTTACCACACAGTCAATGCCTACAGAGATTTTCCTTGTAACTTTCCTTAAAATGAATGCAGGGTGCCCCCCACAAATATAAACACACTTTGAAGGATTATAAAGTCAGTGTTCATTAACATACAGTTTATCTCCAAATTTTTAAAGAATCTACAGAAATGTTGTTTTGAGGTTTTGTTTATTTGTTTTGATCACTGCTTGTTTCCAAACTGATGACCGTTCTGGTCCAGGAGTTGTTTGCTGGCAACACAAAGCAAAGGAATCACCAACATCAAGAATCATTTCAGGGAAGCCAGGATGGCTCAGTGGGTTAAGCGCTCACTTTGCAGCCCTGGGGACCAAGGATCATATCCTGGCCCTGCCCGTGTGAATCCATATGCTGAACTGGGGTGTGCTTCCCATGCGAGAGCCCCCCAGTTCAGTTCCTGTCCTGCACGGCCCCTGCCCACCTGTGTGTAATAAAACCATGTTGAAAACTGATGATGTACACCTGTGGAGAGTGCTCTGGGCCCTCCCCTTTATCTCTGTCTCTCTGTCAAAAACAATAGATTTAAAAAAGAAGAATCATTTCATTTGATATTTGTGCACACTCTTGTTCAATGGCTGCATTCAATTGCTGACTTGCTGGTTTTGTACTGTAAACTTTATCTTTTATTTATCCCCATTTGAAAAAAAAAAAAAAGATCTAGTGGTGTGAGGTCTAGTGAACACCCAGAGTACTCTGCATTCACCAGACTTCACCCATTATTTCAAATTGGTTAAACCTGAAAAGGAGAGAAAATTATGTCAATTTTATCAGCTGTTAAAGTGTGTATACATTTTAGGGGGACACTGTGTATTTTTTTCAAAATATTAGAAGTCTCAGTATTTTACATCTCCCAATATCTGCCATATTAGGTTAAAGATTATTGTTTTAAAAGAAAGTTCAATACATGTTGAGAGAGGGTTATTCAATGAACACTTTAAGAATAACATGACACATAGGCAACCTCTGTGTATACGGGTGGCATTCCAGCACATCCCACGGTTATTTCTGTGTCATATTGGGACACGAGGCACTGAGTATGGAGGTGCTGACTATTTGCAAATAGGCACAGCCTGGATTCAGGGGACGCTTTCATCTCTCTCCCTCAAATCTGCGTGGAATTCTGAAGCCATATAAGCTGCTCCAGGATCCATCTGACTTCTGGTGGATAAACAATAGGTCCACCTTTTCTTACATTTTCCTGGTTATGTTGCTAAATAGGTGGGCAAAATTTTGCCTCCACATGGCCTACTTTTTTCTAGGACATAAAACTGAAATATCAAGAAAATTGTTCATGATCACAACCTAAAACCCTTGAAGTTTTCTATGGTTCTAACAATCAAGCACCCAATTAATCCCTATTTATTAGGGATTCATATTAAGCACTGCATCTTTATTGATAAAAACTAAACCCCTAAACCTGCCTAAAAGGCTACCAAGATGTTGCCACCAACTACATTTTCCTCCTTCTCTGTGGAATATTCTGAGTTAGTCCACCAGTGGCTGATTTGCCCTGTTTCTGCTATCGGAACGTCAGTTTGTACATGGTCATCCCCAGTGGGTGAGTTATAATCACCCTAAGACAACTCATAATGTCATTCCCTTTGCCAGATAGCCATTTGCCACCTGTCTTTGCAACTAGGAGTGACCTGTAGTTCCTGATAAAAGAAACAGGTGTGACTGGAACCTCCTCTTCCCTCTTTTTCCTATTCGGAACGATGCCTGATAGTGTGACAGCTATCATAAAAACCTAAGGCCTTAAGCGGAAGAGGGAAAAGCCAGCAAGCAAAGGAAGACAGAATGGAAAGCTAGAAAGAGTCTATGTCCTTGAGCATTGTAACAATGGAAACAATGCCAGCCATCAGCTATTTCCTTACCTGTTGCTATGTGAGAAAAAATGAAACCCTATGTATTTAAGCCACTGTTCGTCACATTTTCTATTAATTGTAGCCAAAATCAGCCTATCTGATAACTTCTGCTTTCTGCCTGCAGTGCAATCCCATTGGACAATTCTCTTTGCCCTAAACATCACACACTTTCCTACCTTCAAATCTTTTCTCCACTTTGCTTTGCATACCTGTATAGCAAGTATTTAATAAATATTATCAAACAAATGATGTAAACTAGTTGATGAAATTTTAAGTTTAAACAAATGGTCCACGATTAGATCAATCAATCCAAAATTATTCATTGACTATGACGTGTAAGACGTGATACTACCGTTAATTTAAATTTTAAGCTTTTCATTGAATCAGAATCATTCTACCCATTCCAAATAACATATTGTGCTTTGCTTTAATAAAGAAGAAGAAAAAAAAAGACCTCAATACTACTTTGATATTCAGAGTGCTCATCTAGAGGATGAAACCAGTTCTCCTGTTGTGTGTTTTAGAAAGTCTAGCTCACTGCTGGTAGCTGATGAATATTAGATTATAATAATACCGCTACGGGTATCATTCAGGTTCTCTGACATTGTTACAACTTGTGACTATATTTGCAGAGTGTGTGAGATCCTATAATGAAAATGTTTTATAGAAGTTGGATGCACATTATTACATATAGTCTGTCAGCCAGCTTAGTCAGGTCACATTAGGAATGAATTGAGCTCCAATAAAGGTGTATTTTAAAATTCTCTGTTGGTGTGATTCAACTGCAGGAATGTAAAGTTCTGAATTTACTGTAATAAATTGCATCTCAAAAACATTTATTATCAGACTGAAACTATTCTCAATTCTAGAAAGAAAAAGGAATATCATTCTTTCCTACAGGAAAACCAAAATAGGGGAAAAAAAGGATTTTTTAAATGAAAAAGTAAACCCAAGCCATACCTCCACTTAAAAGTATTCCTAGAAGATTTTGTTTCAATTATTTTTGAAACTACTATATTTAGAAGGGGACTATGGTTATTAAAGAAAAAGAAATTTCAAAGTAATTCATAGAACTATAACTTGAAAAGGTGCCGTCAAAAGTCCTGAGGTGGTCCCAATGGCATTTGTCATATCTCAAAACTTCCAAAGACATCTGTGCTTCATGGAATTTTGCTTGAAATTGCTTTAGCTTTTATTGACATAAGAAATTATTAAAGCATAATAATCCCCATTGTCTTTTTTACCTGCTTGTTCATTCGCTCTACTTCTGAAACTATATCAAACACATTTTCCTCATTTACTTAATTCTGTTTTCATAATCAGCAAGAGACTAACTCCTTGAAAAACTCTTTTTAAACTGTGAAGAAGTTCTTTAGGATAGGGTAGTCTTCATTTAAAACCACCATTATTTCACTCCTAGGCATTTATCCCAGAGAAATGCAAACTTATGTCCACACAGAAACCTACACACTAATGTTTCTGACAGCTTTGTATCTAATAGTCCCAAAGTGGCAAAAGCCCAGAGGTTTATCCTTCAACAGGTGAATAGTTCAACAGTCTGCAGTACATCTAGACCAAGGACTACTACTCAACAATACAAAGAACGATAGTGATACATACAACAACCTGGATCAATCTCCAGAGAACTATGCTGAGTGAAAAAGCCAATCCCAAAAGGTTACAAACTTATGATTCCATTTATAACGTGCTTGTAATGACAAAATTATAGAAACAAAAAACAGATTAGTGGTTGGCAGCGTTACAGGTGGGGGAAGGGCAGAGAAGTGCATGTAGCTATAAAAGGGCAACAAGTAGGATGCCTACGGAGGTGGAAACATTCTGTATTTTGGCTGTATGTACATCAATGGGACATGCTTTATTCTAGAATTAAAATTTTAGCAAAAGCAAAAAAAAATTTCAATAGTGTTGCGATATTATACTATATTTTCTCAAGATTTCTGATTATGGGAAATTGAGTGAAGGAATATTATTTCTTACAACTGCATATGAATGACTGTTATCTCAAAATAAAAGCTTAATTTTTGACCAGCATGTCTTTCATCTCCTTATAACAACTCCTGGATATTCTTGGGGACCAGCCCTCCCTATTTGCAGCCCACATGGTTCAGATGGTGCAATCCAACCTGGGGCTTCATGGGTGGGTATGTAATTCAGACCTGATCCATGTCCTTAACTCTAGTTCAGGAACGGTTATTGTGACTCATGTCGGGACAGTAATATTCAACTGAACTGTGGAGGAAAGAAGCTCTCTTTACTGAAGTTTCTTAGTTTTATAAGAAAAAAACCTTGAACCATCAGGGCCTACCAGACTTAGCTAATCAAAGAATGGAGCCAATGCAGAGGAAGCAGGGTCAGGAGATGGATACTTGGGTCCTAATAAAGTCTGTGCCCCTGGATCCAGCCAGGCCTGAAGCTCAGTACCCCTGGACTTCCCATTTATGTGAACCAATAAATTCCCTTTTTGCTTAAGTTTTTTTTTTTTAATTAACTAAAAGAGAACTTTACTATAGTAAATACTAGAATCACATTCAGTATATATGAGTAACACAAGTATTTCTATAAGTAATGTATTAAAGTTTGACATGCTTTACATATTCATAAAATCATTATTTTGTTAGTGAGAATTCTGTTCTGTACTTTTTATCTCTTAAGTTTAATGTCCATTCTCTTCCCTTTCTGATCTTGGTCTCCCATTCACTTTCTTGAACAACCAAAGTGTATCCATTGAATGCTAGTTTTTGTATTTTGCCCATTTTCCCACTGGGGATTATACTCTTGTTAATATGTAAGAGATTTGTGTATATTAAGGATAGTAGGACTCTATCGTGTATGTGGAAAATACTTGTTTCTACTGGCTATTTGCCTTTTAGTTTCGCACGGAATGTTTGTTCTATACAGAAGTATTTAATATTTCTTTTAATTGTTAAATTTATTGGAGTGACATTGGTTGGTAAAAATTACATAGTTTCCAGGTGTACAACTCTATATTACATCATCTATGCATTGCATTATGAGCTCACCACCCAGAGTCAGCTCTCTCTCCATCCCCATATATTTGATGCCCCCTCCCTTTACCCCTATCTCACCCCACCCTTCCACTCTCCTTCACTTTACCCTCAGGTAACCACTAAACTATTGACCGTGTCCATCAGTTTTTGCTTCTTTGTTACTTTCAGTTTTATATTCCACCTATAAGTGAGGTCATATGTTTCTTGATTCTTTCCGTCTGACTTATTTCACTTAATAACGTGGTTTCAGGGTCCATCCATGTTGTCACAAACATCTAATATATAAAGAACTCATATAACTCAGTGATAAGAAAAGATGAAATACAGAGGTATTTGATTTTTTATACTTAAATTTTTCAGTCTTATGTTTTTTATTATTTCTGGCTTTTGTATCATACTTTAAAAAGCCTTCTCCAACCCCAATATTATGTTTAAAATCTGCTCATATTTTCTTGTTACATTTATAGTTTTGTTTTTCCTTTTTTTTTTTTTTTCCAACGAGTATAAATAGTGTAAAGAACGTTGTAGGAATGACATGTTTCCCCCCCCAAATAGTAACACGTTAGAGAAACATTTATTCACTAACAGGTATTTTCCTCACTGATTCAAAATTCTAACTTTCTCAAATGCTAAATCCCTATACATATTTGAGTCTGAGGATGAACATTGTAATTTGTTTCTTGCTATCTATTTCTTAGTCAGTACCAAATTGTTTTAGTTTTGGCAATTTTATGATATATTTTAACATCTGGCTAGGCAATGTTCCTTCTTTGTATATTTGTTTTTCAGAATTCTTCCATTTATCCTCAATGTCTATTCTTCAACATGATATTTAGAATCATTATGTCAAGTTCCTTTCCATCCTCCCACAACAAATTGTGGTTGTTACTGATAATACACTGTTTATAGAGTAAATTTAGCCAAATTGGTATGTTTTCAAAAATTAAGGAGGAAGCCCAGATGGCTCAGTAGGTTAAGCACTCATTTTGCAGCCCTGGGGACAGAGGATCGAATCCCAGCCCCAGCCCGTGCGGACCCATATGTTGAACTGGGGAGTGCCCCAAGTTCAGTTCTCAACGGGGTGAGACCCCGGCCCAGTGCCTGCCCTGTGCAGTCCCGCGCCCACCTGTGGAATGAAACTATGTGGAAAAACCAATGATGTGCAACTATGGAGACTGTTCTGGGCCCTCCCCCTTCTCTCTGTCTCTGTATCTCTCTCTCTCTCTCTCTCTCTCTCTCTCTCTCTCAAAAACAATAAAAATAAATCTTTAAAAAAAAATTAAGGCTACTTCTTCTAAGATATATCTCTCTACTTATTCTAATCTTTTGTCAGGGTCTCAAAGTGTCATGCTATTATGTAGAATGCTGTAATTTTATTCATATAGTTCCTGCTCATTTCTTAAGATCATTGTAGATATTGATGCTATTTAGTTATACAGGTAAATGGAATGTTTTCTCTTTATACTTCCTTTGTAAGAATGTGCTTTATCAGAAAGGTACTGATTTTATTCATTTTGTAACAAACCACCTTACTGAATATCCTTGCTTTCTTAAAAATAAGAAGACTCTTTCATAAGTCTGTAGACATCATTTTTTCAATATTTTCCAAGATCTGTTAATTTAAAATAGTGCAAGAAACAGGTGGGTAATTAGTATGAATTAAAATGAAAAAAGAGACTGCTGGTTTAAAAATACACACACACACACATACCCCTACACACATATCTACGTACAAATCCCCTACATTGGGAAATGCTTTCTTCTTGTACTTAAATATTAGCAAAAGCAAAAAAAAAAATCAGTAGTGTAATAAAGCACTCACTGTTTTCAGAGGTCTTCCTCAGCACCACCATTTATTTCTCCACTAAGGGCATGCATTTCCCTTGGAGTGATTGCTCCAAAACAAACAAACAAACAAAACCCTCTTTTTTTAGTGATTCTCAAAAACTCAAATGCTACAATATGAAAACCAGGAAAAGAACATCTCATCTGATGCTCTGTGACATTTTCTTTTCCTAGGTTCACAACATATGACTAACAATACACATAAACTTGGCTCTGATTTTGTGTTTAGATAATGATTAAAATCCATTAAACTATCCTTTTACGGTTGATGATCTGTCTGCTGAAAATCCAGCAGTTTCTTTTTATAGAAATCTGATTTGAGCTGCAAAGTCCTGGAACATGTTTTTTCAGCTATTTGGTTTCAAGCTTACGCTAATTACCAAGCATTACCTCACAACTTCTGTGCCCACAGAAACATTGAGTTTGCCTCCCTTGATGATGAATCAATGGCATTTCTACAGCATTCACCGCAGGTACGACTTAAGTGACAAGTTGTTTTTTGGTTTGTTTGTTTTGTTTTTAACCCTTTGTGGTACTAAATTTTCTTTTCCATGGGTCTTACCTCTCTCCACCCCTGAAAATCTCCTTGAGAGAAATAAAAAGGAATTAATATTTGAGCTCTTACTAAGTGTCAGGTTGGTCTAATTGTTTTAAACACATTTTCTCATGGCAAATATGTATTGGTCTTATTGACATACATCTCCTAAGACACCTATGCCAGTGACCAGTAAGTAACAGATGCTTGTTATATAATTGAATAGTCATCATGGTGTTTCTCTCTTAAATAATCTCCGTCTAAGCAAAACGATGGTGTTCTTATTGTCAGTGAGATTCCTTTAAGTTGCTAGTTTTAACAACAAAAGTTCATTGTTAATTAAGAAGTGTACGGAATTGGGGGTTTATTTTTAACAAAGAGTCAATAGGTTTTTTATTAGAGTGTTATATTTTCTTGGGATGCCAGAATAGCTCAACAGGTTGATTTGATCACTTGCCTTGCAACTGTGAGGTTCAGGGATTGAATCCTAGACCAGCTCATGCAAACCCCATATGCTGAACTGTGGCACAACTAATAACCCCTGAGATGACATCAAATGTTCTTGCCTCCCATGAGGGAGACCCCAAGTTTTGTTCCTGTCCCATGTAGCCCCACATCCACCTGTGTTGAATGATACCATATCATAACTAATGATGTACAACTATGGACACTGCTCTGGACCCTCCTACCTTCTCTCTCTCTCTCTCTCTCTCTCTCTCTCTCTCTCTCTCTCTCTCTCTC
>PVKE010046582.1:0-12199 GCA_004027555.1 Craseonycteris thonglongyai | reverse complement strand
GAGACCTTGAGGTAGAGGCAACCAGCTAAGCTGCAATCAGATTTCTGACCCACAGAAATTATGAGCTAATAAATAATTGTTATTTTAAGTTGGTAAGTTTTGGAGTAATTTGTTATACAGCAGTAGATAATATACTGCTTTAGAGTCAAGACAGATTTCTGTTTCAGTCCTACCTCTGTTATTTACTAACTGGGATCTTGGTGGACATAATCTGAACTTTCGGATATATATTCATTAAATAGACATTGTTGTTATTGCTGGTGTCAGCAGGAACTGTAGCAGCAGCAAAAACGATATTTTTGCTGCAAGCTCTGTTTAAAATATTTTTGGGGAAAAAAAAACACACACACACAAAGATATAAAAAGATTATAAATTGATAATAAAACACTCCACTTTCTCAGGATGATCCCTACAGAGCAACAGTAAGTATATCAACCAATACTATAGTAAAGGGTTGTGTTTGTGTGAAGAGAAAATCATTTCCAACGTTAATGGTTTAAAGTAGTATGGGGTTGTAGAAAAAGCAGATGCTAGAGGCAATCCCAGCTTTGCCTCTTCCTGTGTGACCTTGGGTAGCACCCTCTGTGCTTTCAGCATCCTAGTTAAAGAAAATCCCAAGGGGTGCTGTGGTCATGAAATGAGGGCTTGGGCTGTGACTGGGGAAGAAGAGTAAGAATCTAGATTTCTGCCTTTCCCTTTTGCTGCTCTGACCAGGGACCCGACCTTGAAATGGGGCAGGTCAAAGGTCAAATTATTGAGAGCTAATTATCAAGAGCTTCAGGAGATCACAGATGTGCTAATGAGGAGCAATGGACATATGGCTCCTGCAGAGAGGCTGACATTACCTGTATAACATCAAAGCTGCAATCACCACCAGAATCAGCAAAATACTGAGGAGTCCACCGATGACATAGCTGACATGAAGTCCTTCCCCTAGGAGGAATAGAGAGACACTGGGCAGTAACCACTGGTAATCTTCTAGCTGCTACAAGGGGTGTGAAGGGCTCCTTTTGTAGATATTGTATCCCACACAGTTTGAGGATGCGTAGGATCCTCCTTCTCAAAGGAGAGGCCACAGGAGTTGTGGGTAGAGGGCTGAGAAGAAACCTGTCACCCAGTCAGCATCTCTAACCTCAATTCTACCACCTACTAGCTATGTGGCTTAAAGCAAGATGCTGAACCTCTAAGCCTGTTTTCTCCTCAGTTAAATGTAAATAATAAATTGTCCATAGGGCTGATGGAGGTTAAATGTGAGCATGTATATACAAATACACATATATACATACACACTTGCGCATGCATACACGCGGCTTAACAAATGTTAAATGGCATGTGGAAAGCACTCGATAGGTGATAGCTGTTATGATTATTCTTCCTTTGGGTTTAGTCTAAGAAAAGGATTCATCAACCCCAAAGAGTCCCCATGGAGATTCTGGAAGATATAAACAGTGGAGACATATTCCTTACATCTTTTTCTAACAGTTGGGTATTCAGGGCTTACCTGGAGCAGCAGGTATGGCCTCATTGGAATGTGCACAGAGACCCAGCTGGGCATCCTTTTCAGAGCATCTGTGGGTCACAGAAAACTGAGTGTGAAGGCTACTCGTATTTGAAAAGATCTTACCTTCCTCCAGGAAAGGGGGAAAGTCCTGTGAAGGACAGAGTTGAAAGGCCTGTGAGTGGAACTTTCCAGATACAAGACTGTGCCAGATGGGAGAGATCAGAAGCATGGAGAGGGCAAGACCAGGAAAGACAGGGAAATCAATGTGAGTTACTGTCTCCAAGATACTATACCATGTTTAAATGTGTTTTTTTGAAAATATGTAACCATTTTAAAAGGACTCCTTTAAAAAGGAGAAGCAGTTTTGGGAATGAGCTAGAAGTCTGATGAAAGACTACTAAGGACATCAGGCTTAGTAGGTCTTATTAAACTACCAGGGTGAGTTGAAAGAAGCTGACAGCCAAGCCAAACTCTGATTAAAAATTATCACAAAGTCTAAATAGATCTAAAAATTTGTTTTTCTTCCTTTTATTCTTTCACAAGGGAATATGCAAGACATCTAGAGGGAGGGAAGGCTCAGATAACTAACTCTGCTAAGAAAGTAACTTCCTTGTGGCACACTATGCGCAGGCATCTCCTAAAAACCTAGAAAAAAGGTACTTGCAAGAGCACTTGAAGTCAAGATGCACTGAATCTTCAAATAGAACTCATTAAGTCAGAGAAAGACAAATACTGTATGATATCACCTATATATGGAATCTAAAAAAAAAATCAAACTCATAGAATAAATTAATGGTTGCCAGAGGTGGGGGTGGGAGATGGATAAAAGGGTAAAGAGGCTCAAAAGGTTCAAACTTCCAGTTATAAAATAAATAAGTCCTGGGATTATAATATACAGCATGATAACTATAGTTAATAATACTCTATTGGATATTTGAAGGTTGCTAAGAGAGTAGATCTTAAAAGTTCTCATCATAAGAAAAAGAATTTGTAACTGTGTGGTGATGGGTACTAACTAAACTTATTGTGGCAATCATTTTGCAATATACTCATATACACATATGAGGGTTGTTGGAAAAAATCCAGCCATAAATGCCTCTATTTTTCATATTATATGGCTGCATACTTTCTGGACAAATTTTCTTGTATCAAATTTTAAAAATATTAAGAATAATTATATATGGGTACACCAGTACACTTATTTTTTCTTTATTTCTTTCCGTGTTTCCAGATTATTTTTTTCAAAGTGTAAATAAAAAACATACAAATTTCTCTAAATAGAAAAAAATACGGTAATGAAGTAAAAATGAAAAAGAATTTCACAAAATTGAATGTAACGTCATACTTCATCAATTCTAAGATGTGCATTTTTTTCTATAGTCTATCATCACTGAAATAGCATCTTACAATTGCCATTGGTCACTTTTTCCATTTAATCTCTCAAATTAGGATGCATCTTAAATTGATAGCACCTTCAACTCAATGAAATTTGATATTTTATACTTGACTTGAGACCTGTGCATCGTTATGCTTGCTTCTTTAATAATGGAGTGTGTGTGTGTGTGTGCTTGTGCATACATGCATGCACAGGTGTTTTAAGTGTCACAGGTCATTATAAGCTAAGGCCATAACATCCCCAGGCATGTTGTTCCAAGTCATAAATCCATAGTCCAGAGACTATGACTTGGTGGTTTCTAAGTAAACTATAGGGTAAGACCAAATACTAAACCTGTGATGTAAGAGCAAATGTCACAGAAAGAAAGGAAACTACACCTGAGTGACTTCTCTATAAAGCTGCTCTTAAAGCTTTGTGCCCTCAAATCACTGGCAACAATCTATGTCTAAATATCATCGCCTATTCCAAACAGCAGTGACTGGTGGCTAATGATGTGATCTACCTCCCATCTGCCAGAATTATCAAGCTGGGACTATGGTCTTCTGCTGGCAGGGGATCCTGATGAATCAAAGGGCCCTTCGTCCTATACTGAATCCACTTACCTTACTCCTCCTTCCTCCAGAGATGTGCGGGTCCGAGTGGTAGAAGAACGCAAGGTGGTAGGTAGTGTGTTAGTTAGCACTGGGCTCCTTTCACTCATGCTGGTAGCCCTGGGAGCTGGGGGCACCAGGCCAGGTACTAGGAGAAAAAGAGGAGTGGAGTGGGCCACCAGAACCCCAACTATGATCCAAGAGTAGCATCTGGAGAACTTGACAAAGCAATCTTTTAGCTGCCCTGATCCTAGGCACCCTCATTAGAGGCTCTTCTCAATACTATAAATAAATGGATTTGGTTTCCAATATTAATAGCTCTGGATGAGCTAGCTGGCCCACAAAGGGCCAGGAAAAGAGAGTAATCACAGGCCAAGGCAGAGAGCAGGGAGTCAGGAGACCTGAAGTCCATTCTAGTAAATGTCAGAGGCCAGACAAACTCAGGTCTTGCCATTCCAAAGCTCAAATTCATTACTTCTAGTCACTCTGCTATAAGACCCTCTGAGGAAGATCCCACCCAAAAGGACAAAGCTCAGGCTGCTAATCCCCTTCCAAGAGCTCTGCTGTTCCAGGAGCTGTTCAGTCCAACTCACCAAGGGCGCAGGGCCGGCCATCAGGCTCATCAGGACAGGCACACACAAAATCTGAGGCTCTGGCAAAGCAGAGGTGGGTGCAGCCACCATTGTTCACACCACAGTCATTGGTCCCTAGGGGCAAAGCAGAAGAATGTCTGGCCTGGGACCGAATCAAGGTTTGCAATTTGACACTTCTCAAAGAGGAGGAAATCCAGGGCTACCTCACTCCCAGTTAGGGCAGGAGGGATATAACCACCCAGGGCCTAAAAAGGTTTAAGAGCCTAAACCGTGAACAAAAGTTTCTCCTGTGGCTCTAATTGTCTTGGTCATAAACAGTCCTTGGGGTAACGACCCATCCCCACCGATGGTAAGGGAACAGGCTCAGGACCCAGGAGCCCACCTGTCTGCCGCTGAGGGGAAACCACAATGATATCCATTAGTCCTTCCACATTCGCCAACACTGTCTCCTTGTTCCGGCCTGAGTACTTGTCAACACGCTGGATTGACTTGGTCTGCCAGTCTGTCCAGTAGATCCACCTGTCCTGCTACTCAGTAGGGAAACCCCCAAAGCAAATATTATTCATAGTTTGACCCTGGTGCATTCCCTCTGCTGAAATGCTCTTATCTCTTCTCCACCAGGTCAGCTTCTGGGCATCCCCGGATATTACGATGTCCAGGAAATCTCTCCCAATCTATGTAACATTTACCATTCTTTCCTCCATGCTGTTCTGTGCCTTGTCCTGACTTCTACAAGTGAGTGTTGACAGTCTATGGTCATTTGTGTACATGTCTGTCCTACCAGATAAGATTCTTCAAGGACAAGAACGTATTTCATTCATCTCAGTTTCTAGCACCTACCAGCCCTTGGTCAGTGACTCAATGAATAAATGGGTTCCTATACCTAGCAAATAGGAGTAAATTGGAGGGCACTTCATTCAGAGCCCTGGAAAATCTCTGGTTATTTCTATGGGCACCTGCCTTCTAGTACTGTGATCCTGAGAGTCTCAACCAGGCGTGGGGAGGGGCAATAAAGTCGGTTCCCCTCCTGACCCCGAGGTATACATCAGAAAACCCCAAGGGAAACCTGTATATTGAAAACCCATTTTCAATATTATCTTGTAGTTTTATATTTGGAGTATAAAATCTTATTGGTTGGTAGGACATAATGCAGAATATAGATAAGTGGATGTTTGTCAAAAAGGGACAAAGATTTTTAAATGATTAAGAATCCCTGTTGTGGATGCTGGGATAGCTCAGCAGGTTGAGTGCTTGCTTTGTGTCTGCATGGTCTGGGGATTGAATCCCAGCCCCAGCCCATGCAAACCCATATGCTGAACTGTGATGCAACTGGTACCGGTAACCGCTGAGATGACAAGATGGTGAAGGTTCTCACCTCCCATGAGGGAGGTCCCCAGTTTGGTTCCCTCCCCATGCAGCCCACATCCACCGTGTGGAATGAAACTATGTCACAACTAATGATATACAACTATGGAGACTGCTCTGGGCCCTCCCCTTTTCTCTCTCTTTTTTAGCTCTCTCTCTCTCACTCACACCTTCTCTAAAAAAAAAAAAAAAATTCCCTGTTTTGGCCCATCTTGATAAATCTTTTTTTCTTCTCTGAAGTATTTTATAGGGTTAGAACTTTCAGGGATGATAGCCAGTAATAACTAAAATGATTAGAAAAAACACACATTAAATGCCAGATACTGTGCTAATGCTTTGTATATATTTCAGGAGGATACTATTATTACTCATTTATTAAACTATTTATAGGTAAGTGAAGCTCAGAGTTCAGTTAAAAGTTTCACAGTTATGTAATGACAGGCAGAACTTGTACCCACAGAGCTGGTATGTTGGAGGTACTCAACACTTATTGACTGGCTAGCTGCCTCAAAACTCTGCTCTTTGCCACTCTACCCTACTGCCACTAAGGGAGCTGCTTAAGCTCAGATGTTGGGACCACAACATTATGATCAACTGGGGAACTTGTTACAATGCATATTCCTGGGCCCAACCCCGATGAAGCAGATTCTTTATATCCAGGAACATTCATTTTAACAAGCTCCATAGCTGATTCTGTACACCACTGCTTAAGAGCCACTCCTGTGAATTCTAGAACATGGGAGTGGTAGGGCAGGACTAGCAGGGCACATGATGGCAAGGTTTCAGTGTATGGGAACCAGCCCTAAAGTGAGCTTCCATAGCACACCTCTTCAGTAGCACCTAGGGCTGAGGCTGCCAACTTAGAACTCTGAGGAAACACCCTATTCAGGAGTTTTATTTACCTCTCCTGAACTAGTACCTGAGTGAGGGCAAAGGGGTGGGACACATGGCTGACCAAGACCTGCCGCAGCTTCCCATTGAGGTCAGCACTCTCAATCCGGTCCAGATGTGCATCTACCCAGTAGATCCTGTGAAGGAAAGGAGATAGGGAGGCTGCTTAAAACCCTTGCCAGGGAGCCTAGCCCTTCCCCCTAAGGAGCTATCTGTCCCTTCCTGAGCTGAACTATATAATAGCAAGAGTAGTCAAGAAGCACCCTTGATGAGAGATTACTGCGAGTCCCAAAGATGAAGAGGGGATATTGGTGACTCCTAAGTGGGGAGACCAGGCTGTTCTGAGGAGGCGTAGAACGCCTAATGACCTCAGAGGAGCCACCAGTCAGTCTCATCTTCAGCAACTTGATCACCCTTAGATTCCTACCCAAGAATCTAAGTCCAAATTCTTATGAACGCACTTTATGAAGAAACTTAGTCTATAAGAACATCACTGAGGTGAAAGAAAGTAGGCATCCTTCTTCACCATCCTAACTCCCTAGGTGACTTTGATAATTTCCCCTTCTTCTGAGGGCAGAAAGGGGAATTGACTACTTCAGGGCCTCTTTCATCCTTTTCTCCTGCTCTCCAGCATTTTAACCAGACCAGGAGTTGTAAATTCGAATGTCTGAAGAGATCAGGAGAGTAACAAATTTGACGAATCAGCCCTTAAATGGATGGAAGTGGTGGGACCTGTGGTCCAGTCAGAGGACATGCTCTGCTAAAGATACTCAAATTAGGGGAGGCAGGGATGGCTCAGTGGATTGGGTGCTCACTTTGCGGCCCCGGGGACCCAGGATCGAATCCTGGCCCCGACTCCGGCCTGTGCGGACCCAAGTGCTGAACTGGGGAGTGCCCCCAGCTCGGTTCTCATCAGGGTGAGACCCTGGCCCAGTTCCTGCCCTGTGCAGCCCCGCGCCCACCTGTGGAATGAAACTATGTGGAAGGGCTGGTGATATACAGCTGTGGGGACTGCTCTGGGCCCTCCCCCTTCTCTCTATCTCTGTCTCTGTATCTCTCTTTGTCAAAAACAATAAAAATAAATCTTTAAAAAAAAGATACTCAAATTAAAACCATGTAAACTAGGCAAATAACACACACCTGAGGGTTAAGGACTGGATTCAGCAATCCCTACTCTAAGAATATGTTCCCTTAGCCTCACTGCTTTCTCGTCCCACCTACCACACAGCTGTTTATCTTTTTGTTTTCACTACTTTAATCTCAACCATTTTTTCCTCTGCCCACCTGATTTCCAGGAGGCTGTTTGGGACAGGATTCCCACCTGCGGGTATCATAGTCCAGTGTAAGGCCATTGGGCCAACCCAGGTCTGTATTGATGAGGACCTTCCGCTCAGAGCCGTCCAGATTTGCCCGCTCAATCTTGGCAATGTGACCCCAGTCTGTCCAGAAGAGGTACCTGAGACACAACAGTGCCATTATCACCAAGGCATGGGAAGATGGCACTCAGACATTAATAGAATACTGGGGACACACTCATATCATTAATAGATAGGCATCCTCCAAGGGCCTCTTCCCAGGCCCTTCTTCCCTGGGTCTTTTCTCTATTGGCCATAAACTTACCCTTTCCTGGGGAAAACAGCAATGGCCCGAGGCTCATCCAGGCTGTTGTTGACCAGCACTTTGCGGCAGGACCCATCTAGCCTCGATGCTTCGATGGTATTTCGACCTGTATCTGTCCAATACAGATTCCTGGCCACCCAGTCCACTGCCAGCCCATCGGTGGTCTTCAGCCCATGCCCAATCACTGTCTCCATGTTGCTGCCATTCAGATCTGCTCGCCTTGGGGAACAGCCCAGGGTTGGATGACTGACCAGAAGGACGAGCAATAGACTGAAACCCCTTTAATCCATGTTCCCATAACTGGATCTCCACTAGACTTTAGGCTCCACTGGGGCAGAGACCAAGTATCTGAATCTGTGAGTACATTCCTCAGCATCTAGTACAGTAGATACTCAAAATACTGGCAGAATTAACAAATTCTTAAGAGGACAGAGTGTTTTCTACTATAAATAAGGGTTATTTGGGTCTATGTCTTATCAGGACACAGGTTAATAATTCCCCATATGCCTTAGAGAAGAGACAAGGATTGCTGGGAGGTCATTATAAAAAAGGTCAATTTGACAAAACCTACATGGGCCTTTTTACAGAAGTCCTATACCAGGGAATTCAACCTCAGGATGGGGGACATGTTACAAACACATCATATCATAGACTTCTCTAAACTACATATGCCCACCTGCCTCCAGCACGAGATTCTAATATACCTCCAGCAAGAGCAAAGGGAAATGCCCTTGTTCCTATGGGTGAGAATCTTTGCCATAGTAAATCCCTCTTACTGATGGCAGGGAATCACATTCCTTAGCTGTCACGATAAAAAATGTACATAAAAATAAAACATAAAATATAAAAAAAAAACAAAAACTTGTGAACAATCACAAGCCCTAGCATTTGGCCAGGGCTCCTGTATTACAATACAGATACATGGTTTAACTACATGGCTTACTCTTCAATGAGTCTTAGAGGATCCCTGGGCCCAGATATAGGGGTAGGAGACTCCAGATCCCTAGCCTAACTTTATCTGATGTTTTTATTTGTTTTATCTACTGGGCTTCTATTAATCTTTATATAAACAAAGAAAAAAAACCCCAAAAGTTTGAAACTCTTGTTGGAAATAATAATGTTAAACAAAATGAACAAGTCAGGATCAGAACTCAATGTCCTAGTTGCCAAATCACTGAGTCCATTCAGAGGTCTGCATAGACCATAACTTCTCCCATCAGGGACCAGAAGGAGGTCTGTGTCCTCTGGAGATTTCAGGGGTACTCATACCTGATAACATCCAGGAACACATCTGTGTAATAGACCTTTCCATCCACACTGTCGTAGTCCAGGGAGATGACATTGTTGAGCTCAGGAACAGGAACATGTACATCTGTGTGGTCACTGGTGTCTAATGAGATACGCCGGATGGAACCACGGCTGGAGAAGAGCAGGTAGGTCTCAGGAGAGGGATCGCAGGTCTTTCCGTCTCCCTTCAGCTGGATGCCTGTGGGGCAGGCACAGGAGAAGCCAGAGGGCCGAGGCAAGCAGAGGTGGGAGCAGCCACCATTTCTCGAGCCACACTTGTTAAAACCTGGTGATGAGAGAGAGAGGGAGAAGCATGAGTTTGGAATGTTACAAAGGCTCTAGTGCCTGGCAGGAATGATGTAGAAAACGCAGGGGGTGTCTCCTTCAGTCCTTTGAAGGTGACAGCATGATGCAGTTGTAGTACCAACCATACCCTGAGGCAACACAGCCTGATCCTGGAAGGGGGCTTTGGCAGGTCCCTGGCTCTATGACTGTAAAGGAATCTCTGTGTCCTAGCTGTATCTTTGATGTCAAGATACCTCCAGAAAGCGAGAGGCTCTGCCTCACAGCCCTAGGGGTCTTCTCACCCAGTGGCTGTGCCCGGTCCACAGCCTGGATATCCATGAGGCCTGGCAGGTTGGACCTCACCAGGATAACATTGCTGCCAGTACCCTTGTCAGCCCGGTGAATGCTACGAGTCTGCCAGTCAGTCCAGTAGATATAGGAGTCAAGCAGGGTGAGACCATATGGGTGCTGCACAGGTGACACCAGTGTGTGCCTATTGGCACCATTCAGGTCAGCGGCCTCAATTCGCTGTAAATGAAGGAGAGGGTGAGGGTGGCTATCAGTAGACTGGGATCCTTCAATGGAGATGACAAACAGGCCTCTCCCATCTTCCCAGGCTCCTGGGAAGCAGCAGGAGCAGGATTCTTACCTCAGTGTGGGCATCAGCCCAGAGCAGTTGGGAGCTGGCCTTGTCCACAGTCAGTCCATTGGGCCACCCTAGGTTGTTGTTGATGAGCACAGTCCGGTCTGAGCCATCCATTCCGGACCGCTCTAATTTGGCGTTCTCTCCCCAGTCTGTCCAGTACATGAACCTGGGCAAGGAAGAACACTAGCTGGTTATTTCTGTAGTTCCTGGATATGGCAAGTACATATAATATGCCAAACACTGGGGAAAGTATTTTACATGCAAAAAGGAGAGTTGTTATTTAACAAGCATAGAGTTTCAGATTTCTAAGATGAAAAGGTTCTAAATATGTGCTTCACCATAGTGTGAATATACTTAACACAGCTTGGCTCAGCCTAGACCCTCACCCCCACCCCCACCCACCTTGTAAAAGGGACATACATAGCTGACTCAGGCCCTGAGACACCAGGGCATACACTTGAAAATGGTTTAAGATAGTAATTATGATTTTTTTTTTAACATTATTGGTAAAAAAGTGCTTTCCATGGTTTATTTCACTTAATCCTCACAGGAGCCATGAGGTATACATTTTCACAATCACCTCATTTATAGGTAAGGAAGATGAAGATCAAAGAAGTGAAATACTGAACCCAAAATGACAGATGCAACTAATAATTGGTGAAGGAATTTGAATCCTGGCTTTCTGACTCCAAGGTTCATGCTTTTAACCTCTCTACTATGCAGCCACCCTGAAGGAAGTCATGCGGGCGTGGGGGGCGGGGGCCCAGGAGGTCAGTCTTGGTGTTCCTGTGAGGCCCAGCTGAGCAGGCCTATCCTCCTGCCCAGAGCCACAGAGCTGACTCTCACCCCATCTCATGGTACAGCACAATGGCCCGGGGGCTGTCGAGGTTCTGCCACACCAACACTTTCCGCATGGACCCATCTAGGTTGCCCACTTCAATCCGGTTGGTTCCCGTGTCTGTCCAGTACACTTTCCGGCCGATGGCATCCACTGAGAGCCCATCTGTGGTCTGCAGCCCTGCAGGAAGTCAAGAGAGCACACTGGCTCCTGCCTTAAAACAGATGGGATATTTCTCCAGCTCTGCAGCCAGACAGGTGGTCCCTGGGCTGGAAGCAAGGCCCACCTGTAGTGATGATGTCCTCATGCTGTGAGCCATCCAGATTGGCACGGCTGATCCTGTGCAGCGTGCTATCTGACCAGTACACTTTTCCTGGAAAGGGAAAGCTTGGCTCAGCCTAGACCCTCCCTCCACCCCATAAAAGGGACATACATAGCTGACTCAGGCCCTGAGACACCAGGGCATGACAAAAAGCCCTGTACCCCCTAGCAGAGGAAATCAATGGGAATGCAGAAATGTAGCTCTTGGCAGAGAGGGAGGGGAGGGCCCCACACCATCCACACCATGCCCTCATAACCAAAGAGAACATGCTGTAGAGACAGGGGCAGAGGCTGTACCAGAGGGAATGGTGAGCCCGCAGGCACTGAGCAGGAGGCAGAGGGGGTAGGGAAGGAGGGACAGCAGTTGCTGTAGGCAGGGACAGAAGGCCAGAGGAAAGGGAGGGCCATACAGACCTTCCTGGGGATCCACTCCAATAGCAATGGTGTTCTTCATGGTAATGTTGATTGGTACCACCACATCGGCAAAATAAGGGATGTCCAAGGAGACCATGCGTACATCTATCCTCCGGGCGAAGATGAGGAAACTATTCATGCCTGCTCAGGTGGGGAGAGAAGGAAAGAGGACAGTCACCCTAGCAAAGCCATGAAGAGGATGTAGAGTAAGAAAAATTAAAGTTCATACCCTGGCCCTGTATGTTTCTAGTTGTGTGATCCATAGCAAGTTATTTAAACTGTTTAAGATTCAGTTTTATCATCTATACAATGGGGACAATAACACAGTGACAGTAGAATTAAAAGAGATCACGTGCAGAGAGCACTTAGCATTGGATCTGATGCACAGTCATAAATGGCAGCTCAGGGAAAGCCGGGACGGCTCAGCGGGTTGAGCGCTCGCTTTGAGGCC
>PVKE010046581.1:0-12216 GCA_004027555.1 Craseonycteris thonglongyai | reverse complement strand
TTTTATCTTCAGTGCATATTTATTTCTATTTTACTTTTGACAGACAGAGAGAGAGACAGAGACAGAGACAGCTAGAGAACCGAACTGTGGGAACTCCCCAGTTCAGCACGTGGGTCCTGCCTGGGCCGGAGCCGGGATTCGATCCTCGGTCCTCGTGGCCTCAAAGCGAGCGCTCAACCCGCTGAGCCGTCCCGGCTTTTCCCTCACTCCAAATATTTTTAAGGGAATCAGCCCATCCACTCAAGCTCTTCTGTATCTCTGATTTTGACTCTTTGCACTATTTATGTTCCATACTTTCACCCTTGGTCTCCACCCCAGATTGGCATCCCAATTTCGGATTTAGTACCTTAGGACAGAGTTCTCAGGTACTACCACCTGGTTTCAACCATCTCAACCACAGACAAGAGAAGCTCTGTCCCTGAGAGCTGTCCACAGCATGTGAGATCTGCCAGTCTTTGTCCACATCTTTCTTTTAGGCGACAGACATTGTATGGATATGACCAGTAAGTAAGTAACAACCACAAGCACTCTCAATACTTTTTCAGCATAAATCCGTGGGTACTTGTGGACATAGATGATCAAAGCAAGACAGATTCTTAGCGCTCTGGGAGATTGGATCCAATCTAGTCAGAAAAAAGTGTTTGCACTAGACTAGGATTTCTTCCCATCTGGTGATTCCATACCCTATTCTTATCAGTGCTTGGAACTACAGAACAGTTATTCTGGGCAAGAGTTTGTAGTTTACAGCTCAATTCCTTCAGTATGAACAAGCGCTGCTATTTATAGTTACCTCATTTTATTGCTTTATTTATGTATCTGAAAGAATCTGCTATAATTGTGAGCGATTATCAGGAGGGAAATGTGTTCTCATGCACCTCAGGGGATTTGTTTGTAGGCCTATGCTTTTAAATAGCCCACTTACTCCCTAGTGGGTAGAAAATCAATTTTATGGATCTTCAAACATACATAATAACCATCATGAATAATAAAGGTCAGTACTAAAGTGGTACTAGCCCATTTTATATTTGCCTTAATGGATTTTCTTTTCTACCTATAAACAGTTACCTATGTTTTTACTATACTTCCAAGGGTGTTTCTAGTGGATCATAATACAAAGAGAGATTTTGACACTCTCTGTGGATTACTAGGAGTAATTAAGAGTGGTTAATGGCATTGATGGGAGACATAAGCCTCAAGCTACAGAGAAGACCCTCTACGGCTTAAGAAATGGTAGAGCTGCATTTTTGCTAGCCGCAGATGGACTTTAAAAAGCCTGATACGTCCAAGCAAAGCTCACAAGTTCTCTCAAATATTTGATATGTATTTTTATAATCCAGTCTTCTTATTGATGTAGAGTTATATGTCTTAACCAAAAGTGAGAGGAGAATATTCTTCTTCTCAAAAACTAGAAATGTGTGTTTGCTGGCTGGATTCTTACGCATACTGTTTCCCCAACAATGCCATATTCTCTTAACACTCTAGGCTTTTATATGTTATTTCATCTGACACTAATGCCATTATCCACCTATCAAAACCCTACTCACATTGAAGCATATTATAATAAATGATAAAGCTTCCAAGAAAACATTTCTAATCAAAATCAACCTTCCACAGTTAAAATCAACATCTCTCCATTGTCATTTGTGACCTGTTAAAGTAGTTATTTTATTGTGTATATCAGGGGTGGCCAACTTTTCTGTATGTAAGATCTACTTTTTATCTTAAAAGTGTGTCGCGATCGACCGGTTGACTGCGATCAACTTGTTGGCCACCCCTGGTGTATATCATGACTAGTTGCTGACATAGTTATATCAGCCATTAGCTTCTATAATATGGAATTCAGATTGTCCCATTTATCTGTGTATATCCTACAAAGTCCACATGTATCTCCTATAAATAAATTGTGAAGAAGTTATATAATTGTCACATGAGCACAATATTGAGAGGTGGAAAAACTAGAATATCCTCCTTACTGTCCCTGTTGTCGAGGGGACACTTGGCATCTATAGAATCTAATTGAAGCCTGAGCCACCCTTCTTGGATCACTGGTATAGTGGATCAAGACTTCAAGCTATCCAGGAAAGAAGCAAGTGTTTCTTGGCATAAAAATTAGCAGGTTCCATTTTTTTTTTTTGGAAACAGGGTAAGAAAAAAACACCATGTTCAGGAGAAATATCCTTTCTTAGATGTGAATTCAGACTGTGTTGTCTTAAACAAAAAGTAATACTTGTTGTATTGGTGAGGTGTGATTACTTGCTAGGTAACCAGTAGGAAAATCTGTTGCAGTTCTCATGGTCAGGAGGCTGAGCTAGGATAAGAACAGCCACTTTTACCATCATTTAGGGGTCTGGAGCCTGTCTCTCCCCTGTAGAACTGACTGGATCAGCAGTGGTGCCCCAAAGAATACTTTGCCAAAAAGCCTGAGGACCTCATGTTTTCAAGATTGAAAAAGGTTTCTCTGAACAAAACCTCTTCCTCTTTCCCCAGAGAGAGGAGGAACCCTTGAAAGGTGGGTGGGGGATGACGCAGGATAAAAAAGACATCAGGAGGATCTACAGAAGACATCTTCCCTTTAAAGCCCATGCTGGGAAGGGTCTATTTTTGAATGGGATGAAGGAATGACTTGGATAGATCTACAACCAGTGTTTCTCTCACACAGCCCTACTATTTTGAGATCTGACACTCCCATGGGAAAACAACAACACACTACATACTTTGACTGAGGATCTATTTGTTTAGTCAGATAGACACTGGCAAGCTAAGGATTGAAGTGGTCTCCACATGGATTACAAGGAGTGATTATACCTGGTTAATGGCAGTGATGAGGAAACCTGCTGTCTACAGAAACAGAGAACATCATGAGGCACAGAGATGGTCACACCAGATTCCCAGATACGGTAATCGTATCCATATGTCATCAGAAGAGATCCTAAAACCACATAGGAATGGCCTCATCATTCTCTGGTGATAAGTAATAAGGATTTTGATATGGGAATTTTCTTTTGGACTCCAATAGTTGGAGGTTTAGGGTGGGCCAGTAGAGATTTGGGGTTCTATAAGTGGACTCTTTCCTGAAATAAATCATTTGCCAGGGGGAGAAGGCCAAACATACATGTGTGGAGGTCATATTGAACAGAGCACGAAAGGCTCTCTGTTCTCCAGCTGGCAAATACCAGGGTGCTGCTTCCCAGCTGAGTCCACTTGTCAGAAGCTATCACTGGCTATACGGTATGAAGCTGGATCCCAGAAGCACCTTTCAGAAAGAAGCTTAACCCAGAGCCAAACAGGCACCCAAATTCACTATCAGTCTAAAAGGACAACAAGAAATCTGGTGACAGAGCAAAAGATGGATGGTTTGAAGCACTAAAAGGAGGGTCTTCTGAGCCAAAGCACAGACTTTCCTTTCCTACTGAGCCAGGGGTACTGGTATCTGGATAGGGAGACAACTCCTTCTCTCTTTTTTTTTAAAGATTAATTTTATTGTTTGAGAGAAGGTGAGAGAAGGTCAGAGAGAGAGAGAGAGAGAGAGAGAGAGAGAAGTGGGGAGGGCCCAGAGCAGTCTCCATAGTTGTACATCATAAGTTGTGACATAGTTTCATTTCACACAGGTGGATGTGGGGCTGCATCGGGCGAGAACTGAACCAGGGGCCTTCTGCATGGGAAACAAGAACCTTTGTGGTCATCCCAGTGGTGACCAGCTATGCCTCAGTTCAGCATATGGATTTGCACAGACTGGGATTGGGATTCGATCTCTGGACCTGTGGTTACAAGGCAAGTGCTCAAGTTGTTGAGCTATCCCTGCATCTCAGGAACCAGTTCTTAATGATACTGACTTGGCCTAAAAAAAAAAAATGTTGCCTAGTGAATTTGGATTTTATTTTATTAGCAATGGAGAACCATGAAAATTGTTAATGTGTTGTATTTTGCTTCTCTTCAGCAGGTCAATTAATGAGAAAAGTGCTGTTGAGGGGGATTACTCTGGCAACAACATACAGGATTGATTAGAGTATAGAAAAATAAAGGGTAAAATTGCTAAGGGACTGAACCAAAGGGTGGCTAGAAAGAAATGGATGCCTTTGTCAGGAGATGAAAACAAAGAATCAACAGAACTTTTTATGTGATTGAATATGAAGAATAAAGAACAATAAATTTTAAACACGACTCAGGTTTCAAATGTAAGTGAAAAGAAAATTTTTAGCACTAATCAGGAGTAAGAGTAGTTGGCCTTTCAATTGCCTCTCCTTCAAGTTTTCCCTGAGCATATAATGGTGGAAACAGCACATTTTAGAAGTTGATAAGCTAAACATATTCTCATCAGGTAATTTGAGCATGGTAAGAGAAAGAATGAACCTTTTCCCTAATTACAGAACTCTTCCAACTAGATAGGAAGATAATATAAGCAGGTGCCAACAAAGATAATCTTAAATTCAAGTTAATATTCTTTAAATATTGTTCCATGCGTGTTTAGTAGGGTTGAGGATAAACTGATTCTTATATTAACAAAAGTTGCTTATCTCTTTATGTTCAAAAGAATTGATTTGTTACATGACTTGTATGTAGCATAACATTTTCACATTTCACATTTTTGTAATTCCTGTCAACACTACCAAATTTTATTTTGCTGAACCTAGTAGAATTTGCTTCATTTAGGAAAAACACAACCGACACTTCCAATTTCAATCAGCTTTCAGTTTTAAAATGTTGAAAGTAATTATGTGACTCAATAGACATCCAATATTGTACTATTTGATTTTTTCATACCAAAATCAGAAAATGAACTGCATTCTGCATAGGGAAACTTTATAGAAACAAAAGAAAGATACATTCCTTTAGGGTAAGGTGACCAGATTTTAACATTGGTAAAGCGGGACACCATTGACCGGCGGGGAGGGGGTTCTTGATTAAAAATTTGGTCGATCTCCCGCCGTTCCCTAGCTTGTCCTGCATTCTTTCCAAAAATCAGGACTTTTTAAAAACGCCGCGGGACGCGGGACAAATTGTTAAAAATCGGGACTGTCCCATCAAAAGCGGGACGTCTGGTCACCTTACTTTAGGGATTTACTCCCATAATCCAAAATCAAGACTGAAAAAATCTGATCAAATATTCCACTTTTCTATGGTATTTTTTGTCCCCCATCTCTTTAGCTTTCTTTTGCAGTTCTTTGAAGAAGAAAATTCCTTGAGACTACTTTTAAGGGGTCAGAATTTAGACAACAAAACAAATCACTTGTGCTCGGTAAACAGCACCATGCCTTGTCACATGAGGTGTGACCAAAAACAGTTCTGAAAGTCCTCTTTTGTGAATGTCTTTAGTTGTGCTATCATGGTTAACTCGATGTCCCGAGTCAATTCAAAATGTTCATCTTTCACGGTCAGTTTGACTTTGGGGAAGAGCCAGAAGTCACACAGTACCAGATCCAGTGAATAAGATGGATGAAGACACACCATAATGTTTTTATTTGACAGAAATTGCCGCACCAGAAGCAATATGTGACCTGAATCGATTCAAGACACTGAGGCAGCCACAACAGGGCAACTAAAGACAGAACTGCTTCAGAAAGTGGCAAAAACAAGTTCTCTAGTACTTCTGAATGTAACTGTATTTAAAGATAAGGTTTTTAAAGAGATTATTGAGTTACAATAAGGTCTTATGGGTGGTCCCTAATCCAATATGACTGTTGTCCTTATAAGAAGAGGAAATTTGGAGATAAGTGTGTTCAAATGAGGGGGAGTATTTTGAAGGGCATTGATGATAATACATCTTTTGCTGTAATAATTTTTTTTTTTTAACTTAAGCCTTCACTGAATTTTTTGATCACACCACATATTTGGTGTCATAATTTTAGCTGGTTGACTCAGGAGGCTATCAGCTAATCTCATAGTTGGTATCCACCTGAGCAGTGCAGTATGCAACATGCATTTGTATGTTGCAAGATATCAGAGGTTCTTATTTGGTATTTCTACTCAGCATCAAAGTAAAAAGACAACTCACAGTTAGCCTATTATACAATTTGTTAATTAACCAGCATGATATTCCAAATTTGTCCCAATGTGTTCACATGATTTTCTATTAATAGTTACCTTTTAAATCAGCTCTGAGTTTAAAATAATGCCTTTTGTGTAAAATCCTATAGGATTAAATGATTACCGGTAAGCAGTTAGTTGCGTTGTGACAGAGGACATTGTTATAAAATCACTTGGAAATGTGGCCACTTCACCACTGTGAGGCCATCATTCACTAGCTGGGCTGAAGGTAGAGATTTCTCTTGTGTAGCTATGTGCTTAGCTTTACATGGCTAATACCGATGTCTTCTCCCTATATCTAAGAAATTAATCATTTTGTCCGTAATATTAGAAAATCCTTAAAGTGCAGAAATTAAGACATTTCCTTTAGAAAACCAATTTCTGGAATATGAGTTTTTTTAGGTCTGCCATAACAAAGTACCATAGAGTCAGTGACTTAAACAACAAATTTATTTTCGCACAATTCTAGGGGCTATAAGTCCAAGATCAAAATTTTAGCGGGGCTCCTTCTTAGGGCTGTGAGGAAAGGCCCTGTTCCCACCTCTCTCATTGGCTTATAGATGGGCGTCTTCTCCCTGCTTCTTCAGGTTGTCTTCCCTCCGTGTATGTCTCTGTCCAAATTTCCTCTTCTTATAAGGACAACAGTCATATTGGATTAGGGACCACCCATAAGACCTTATTGTAACTCAATAATCTCTTTAAAAACCTTATCTTTAAATATGGTTACATTCGGAGGTACTAGAGAACTCAAACTTCAACATATGAATCTTTAAGGGGACACAATTCACTCCATAGCATATGACAACCAGGCTGGAGGTCTTTACCCTCTATTTGAGTCAAGTGAAGTGACTTTCAAATGTGTCCCCAAAGCTCACCAGTGCTGCCTGGCACCTCCCCTGGGCTTTTTAAATTCTATTTTATTTACTTCAGCTTCAGCTTTGTCACATCTGCTCCTTGCAAGGCTGATGGGAAAAGGCTCACTGTGTCGACCAGCCTATGGGATCTCCTGCAGCCTTGTCCAAGATACAGGGTTTAGTCCCATAGCTGCCAGTCCTTTGGGTGTCACAGCCCTGCTCCCAACTACACTTGTCACCTGGGCTCCTGAAGCAGCTCTGCCTGTACTCAAAGTCTCACAAAGTCTTCGCAACTAACTTTCTTAGCTCTAGCCTCTTACCCTTCTCCATAGAGAAAACCCCAAACCAGTTCAAAGGACGTGGACAGAGACTTTATTCTGCCCTGTCCAGACTTCTCTTCCCTCCACCTCAGACCATTCATCCTACAAAATGTTCTCATAGTTTCAGAACATGGACTTAACCCTGAAGAGTAGAAACAAGCAACCTCTGGCGTATAACCATATGTGAGGTGGTAAGTGGGGCAGTATGGGTGGTGACATGCTGTGCAGGCAGTGAAGAGGTGTGTGGTATGTTTGTATGTGTAGAAGGCATTGGTTATTTCAGTGCAGAATTTGATTTTTCAATACCATCTCTCTAAATTTTCAGTCTGTAGCCATCTATAGATATAGGAAGATAAAGAGAATCATAGAATCTTAAATAGTTATAAGAGACCTTAGAGATACTTTTACCAGTATCTTTATAATTTAAGTGAAAAAACTAGGGCACAGAAATATTAAGTGTCCAAGGTTATATTATAGTTTATAAAAAATTAAATACATGAAACTGAAAGTTAGGATGTGTTGTGATCCTATAATAGGAGTTATAACTGTAAGCAGTTTCCTATGAAAGCACTTTGAAGTGTCTACCCCATTCACAACGTCCCCTCTAAACAAAAGTAGATGCACTCTGCCCCCTTTTCCATAGTTGGTTGAACTAGAGTGGACACCTGAATAGGCTAAGCCAATCAGATCCCTGTCCTGGGAATTTGGAATTGAGGATAAAGAGCAGCAATCTATGGAGCTAAACCCAGTGACAAGGTCAGGTTTTCCACTGTCCAGTTGTATCCAAGAACAGAGGCAGCAGCATCCTTCCCTCACTACTGCTACCTCACTCTGGGGTCAGGTCCCACTCTCTGTGGTAAAAGGCTTAAGCATGCCCTGCTCTAGTGAAAAAGCCTATTGTCTACTTGGGGCAGATCAGAAAGATCCTCAAATTCCTGAGTCCAAGAGGTCCGCTTCTGCTGAACAGGCCAAGATGTTGTGATGTGCCAGGTGCCATTGTTGTAGCAAAGCAACAAAGCATACTAATCGTGGCTCCTTGGCACAAAGGACCAGGGCAAGTGTGAGCTCACTCCAGTGGTGAGTCAGAGTCCTCAGGCCTGGCTGGGTTCCCTCATGTGTCTCCTAGCCCTGTGGAATAAGGTACTCACAGCCTCTCTAGGCCATGTCTGCCTCCATCCATGTGGCTGTCCCAAGGTCATGGTCCCTTATCCCAGGCTCCACGGATCTCACCTCCTTTCTCCCTGGGAAAAAGTTAGGTACAGTCAGGGTCTTTTTGCAGCCTCTTCTATGTATTAATGTTAGGATATAAATTCTATACCCTGCTTCCTTCAAGAGTTTTCTCTTCAGTTTCAAAATCTCCTTTTTCTCTTAACAAAACCTACCTCATTCAAATCAAAAGCTTTGGCTTCTATGCATATGTGGCAGCAGGGAATACATAGGAAATCTCTGCACCTTCACCCTCAACTTTGCTCTGAACCTTAAACTTCCCTTAAAAAACGTGAAGTTCTACTGAAACAACAACCACAACAATAAAAGCCATGCCTTTCAGAACTACTGTTTCTGACAGGTTCCACAAAAGAGCCATGTTGTAAATCCAAAAAAAAGCAAGCAGTGATTATTTCCTTATCTTTGCATACCAGGTGAAACCTTTCTAATTCTCTTTTAGTCAATGTGTATGGCTCTAGGGGAGCAGGAGAAAGTACAAACACACACACACACACACACACACACACACACACACACACACACAATTCACATTTCAAAAAAACAACTTACTAAGTGGGTAAACTCACTATTGTTGGCAGTCATACTGCACTTTGTGGATTAGAAAACAGGTAAAAGCCCCTTGGCAGGGCTAATAATGAAGTGGACTCACAAAGAGAAGCAGAGAAGACAATGGAGAGAGGACAATCTGGGGTCCTGATACATTTTAAATTCCCAGTTCCTGCCCGACTAAAGCTGCCCTTTTATTCTCAGATCCTTATACTTCACTGTATCTTTAAAATAAAATTTTAATTTTTCTTAAGCTAGCTCAAGTGAGCTTATGTATTTTGCAACCAAGAGTATTAATGAATATAGTTTTGTAGTTTCCATGCTAATCTACATTTTCCAAACTATCTTAAAAAAACCCAAAACACTGTAGAGATTAAGATTAACGCGATTAAATGGTTCTGTAACTTTTAATATGACATTCTGCATTATTAATTGCAACTCTATAGTTAACACTGTCACGATGAAGATTTCAGAATGTAGTTTCGGGAATGCTGGGATGGCTGAGCAGGTTGAGCATTCATCTTGCAGCCCTGGGGGTCCAAGGATTGAATTCTGGTCCCGGCCTGTGTGGATCCATATGCAGGACTGGGGTGTGCTTGCAGTTTGGTTCTCACTGGGGCGAGCCTCATATATGGGAGGGCCTGGCCTGGTTCCTGCCCCTCATGGCTCCCCGCCCACCTGTGGAGTGAAATTATGTAGAAAACTGATGATGTGCATCTATGGAGACTGCTCTGGGCCCTGCCCCTTCTCTCTCTCTGTCAAAAACAATAAAAATAAATCTTAAACAAAAGAAAGAAAAAAGAATGTGGTTGCAACATCAAATCTAAAGTGTTGATATCCACCTGAAAAGAACTAATAGACTAGCTCCCCACGCTAACTGTTGGCTGCGGTGCTATGGACATCTCCAGATGGGAGCATAAAGGAGTGGCAGGGAGAGACAGGACCTTGGGAGCAGCAGGCATCAGCACTCCATTCTCAGCGGGTGACTACACTCTCCCAGTGTTGATTCTCTGGCCTTGATTTAAGGTCTGTTGAATGCTAAGGGCAAAAGTCATTTTCTTTTCCTATTATTTTCTCTCTGCCCTGACACTCTCTTTTGTCTCGGGAATTTTGCTCCTTTGGCTCCAACTAAGTCACTAAGTAATGTGACTTAACTCACAGCTCATCAGAATGCCTTCCTGCCTTAGGCTAGAGCCATTAAATTCTCCCTGCAGGGAACTTGGAATGGGGCCTTTGAGACGCCACTTAGTCTTGGATGAGTCTGGACAGATAGTCATTGTTAGGCTGAGCAGGGCAGCCATGAGCATCCTGAGGCAGACACTGCTGGTCTGAGGTAGAGCAAGCAGGCAGAGGGAAGATGAGAGGAGAAAGCATTCAGCCTCTCTGAGTGGGAAAGAGTAACCTTTGCTTCTGAATTCCCAGCTTCTTTGGTTTCAGTTCTTCCTGAGGCTATGCTGATTCCTGCCCAGGATTCCTTGAGATCAACCAAGAGATCACTGTCAGGGTCAGTCACTATATAGTTGATAGCATATATAGCCTGCCAACCACTCACCTTATTCTCAAAAGAGGTAATATCAAAGGAAAAGAACATAATCCAAGTTTATTTCTTCCCTTTCCATGTATCTTTTTAGCAGAGAGGAGTATTTCAACTTCCTGAATTTGCTTTTTAATATGAACAGAGATTTCAGAACTTGTTTTACAAAGTGCCATTGTATTTTAGTGGTAGGCCTAAAGGTGAGAGCCAAAAATTATCTATGCTTAAGATACGGATGACAGATTCAGGAGTTCTCATTTTAAATATTATTGAGGCTGTCACATCCTTTTCTTCACAAATTTCAACTATTTGTGGGGTGACCTTGTGCTGGAAAGCTCTTCCCTTCTGTAGGATTTGGGTTGAACTCTAATGAATAATGGAATAAACAGTTAAAATGGCCATATTACTCAAAGCAATATACAGATTTAATACAATTTCAATAAAAATCCCACAGACATTTTCAAAAAATAGATTAAAAAAAAAAAGATCAGATTCATATGTAACCACAAAAGACCTCTAATCACCAAAGCAATCCTCCAAAAAAAAAAGAATAAGGCTGAAGGCATCACACGCCCAGACTTCAGTTTTACTTAGGGTGACCAGATTTTAACATTGGTAAACGGGACACCATTGACCCGGAGGGGAAGGGGGTCCTTGATTGAAAATTTGGTCTATCTCCCGCCGTTCCCTAGCTTGTTGTGCATTCTTTCCAAAAATCGGGACTTTTTAAAAACACCGCGGGATGCAGAACAAATTGTTAAAAACCAGGACTGTCCCGCCAAAAGCGGGACATCTGGTCACCTTAAAAAAAGTGTCAATAATCAAAACAGCTTGGCATTGGCAGAAAAATAGACATACGGACCATGGGACAGAATTGAAAACCCAGAAATAAACCTGCAAACGTATGGACAGATAATTTTTGAGAAAGGAGCAAAAAATATACAATGGAGAAAAGAAAGCCTCTTCAGTAAATGGTGCTGGGAAAACTGGAAAACCACATGCAAAAGAATGAATCTGGACTGTGAACTGTCACCATATACCAAAGTTAACTCAAAGTGGATTAAAGACCTCCACATAAGACTGGAAACAATAAAGTGCATAGAAGAAAGCATCAGTACTAAACTTATAGACCTTGGGTTCAGAGTGCACTTTATGAACTTGACCCCAAAGGCAAGGGAAGTAAAAGCAAAAATAAATGAATGGGATTATATCAAACTGAAAAGATTCTATACAGCAAAGGACATCATCAACAAAGTAAAAAGGAAACCAACCAAATGGGAAAAAATATTTGTAAACAATGCCTCTGATCAGGAGCTAATATCTAAAATATATAAAGAACTCATACAACTCAACAACAACAAAATAATCCAATTAAAAAATGGGCAGAAGGCCTAAACAGACACTTCTTCCCTGAAGACGTATAAACAGCCAACAGATACATGAAAAAATGCTCAACATCACTAGAAATTTGGGAGATGCAAATTAAAACCCCAATGAGATACCACCTCACATCTGTTAGAATGGCTATAATCAACAAGACAAGGGATAACAAGTGCTGGAGAGGCTGTGGACAAAAAGGAACCCTCACACACTGCTGGTAGGAATGTAAATTGATACAAACATTATGGAAAGCTGTATGGAGATTCCTCAAAAAATTAGGAATAAAATTGCCACAGCAACCCTCTTCTGGGTATCTACCCAAAAAACCTGA
>PVKE010046580.1:0-12210 GCA_004027555.1 Craseonycteris thonglongyai | reverse complement strand
TGAGGTTGGACACCTGGTACACTTTCTAAAGACCGAATACTGCCTCTTGTGCATTAATGTTCAGTAATTTAAAGAACTAGATTTCTAAGAAGAATATGAAAAATTATCTAGAAAGAAGTTGTACACTGGTGCTGACAACAGATTGTTCCTGTTCAATTCAGAAAATAGTAAATGTTTACTTTTTTCCAGTTGCTGTCATCCTCACCAAATTGGATTTCTAGTAACCGACTGCATCAGATTAAAAGGGTACATTTTACTTTTTAGCGCAGATCTGCAATTTTCTGATTTTTACATTTTGATTTTATTATTATTTTGAAGATGTAGATATCAAGAATGCATCAGGGGGAAGCCAGGATGGCTCAGTGGGTTGAGCACTTGCTTTACAGCCCCAGGGACTGAGGATTGAATCCTGGCCCTGGCCCATGTGGACCTATATGCTGAACTGGGGCATGCTTCCCATGTGGGAGGCCCCCAGCTCAGTTCTTGCCTCCCCCCAGTTCAGCCCCTGGCTTGAGGGGGCATGCCTCCCATGCAGGAGGCTCCCAGCCTGGTTTTTGCCCTGCACAACCCCTGCTCACCTGTGTGTAATGAAACCATGATGAAAACTGATGATGTACAACTATGGAGACTACTCTGATCTCTCTCCCTTCTCTCTGTCTCTCTCTGTCTCTGTCAAAAAAATGCATCAGGCTGAAATTGGTCAGTAGTAGACAGATTGAAATTCTTCTGAGTGTTCAGATAAAATACAGATGTGGCATGGGTGACAATCTTAGAATGTTAGTTCTACTATATTGTGATGATATCAAATAAGGTAGAAAAGTCTTTTTTCTTTTCTTTTGAAATAAATAACTGGATAAATATTATAAATATTTTCAGCACATGTTTGCCTTTGCAGGAGGAAGGCGTGGATCTGATGAACAGAGAAACTGTGCATGAAAGGTTAGTGATTCCCAGGAACAGGGCACAGCCTAATGTACGTCTTGTTTCTGAGCACTGAGAGCCTTTTGTTTTTATTTGTTTTAGGGAAATGCAGGCAGCAATGCAGATAAGCCAATCATGGGATGAGAGCTTGAGCCTGGTAAAATTTTCATCTTTCCTTGTGTTTTTATTTTCTAGAAACCTTTATATTGTTCATTGACTTTATTAATTTTTTCATACATTTCTGTCCCTTCTTTCCCTTGTTTCCAAATTTGTATTTATTTTTTATCTCTTTACCTTTGCACCAGAATACTATATTGCAGTTAGAGTCTATACATTTCTGCTCTAAAAATGTAGGTGTGTTTGTATTAGTAAAGAGCTGTGATGTGCTGAATTGTGAATTATGAGGAAATAATGCTTTATGTTTACAGAGTGATAGTGATTCTGACAAGCCAGAGAAATTATATTCTCCTAAAAGGATTGACTTCACTCCAGTTTCCCCAGCACCATCACCCACCAGAGGGTTTGGAAAGGTAGACTCATTAATACAATATTAACTGTTTCATATACAGAGCTGTTTATTCTTCAACACACACACATACATGCATGCATGCACACACACACACGCAAATCTCCTCACTTTAAAGACTCCAATGACTGGAAATAAAATCAGTGAAAGTCTATGATAGTAATTTGGAAAAAATTACCATGTATAGGTATTCTCATTCATATGTATATGATACACATAGACAGCTAAATGATTCTAAGGGTGTTGTTTCTGTCATTTTGAGAAGACTTTTGAAAACTGGAACACTACAACTATTTTAATATTAAATATGTTCTTCTAGCAGAGTTTTTCACCATCCTTACAAACGTCTGTGAGCAGCAGTGGGCAACCATCAAGTCCCCTTCCGAGTCCGAGCCTCTTTTCCAGGTAGGTGAACCTGCTTTTCAAATGTGGTTAAAATGCTACTTATTAAAATGGTCTCTCTGATGAATTTTTCCCGGACATTTTATTATGGAAATTTTCAAACAGACAGCAAAATTGAAATAACTTCACATTGAACATCCACATACCTATCCCCTGTATTCTACCATTACCATTTATCAGATTCATTTTTTGATACTTACTCATGCCAGTTTACATTCAGAGAACACACACACACCATAACATGTCCTTTCTAAGGAAAAACAAAATTGTTTAAGATTATAGACCTATTGAATCCAAATGACTTTTTAATAAGGTTTATCCTTTTTAAGATAAGGATACCTGGATGGCTCAGCAGGTTGAATGCTCATTTGCAGCCCCAGGGTCCAAGTTGCGTGGCCTGTGTAGACCCATATGCTGAACTGGGGTGTACTTCCCAGTTTGGTTCTTGTTGGGGCAAGTTTCCTATGTACATGGGAGACACCTGGTTCAGCTCCCGCCCCAGGCATGTTTCCCATGTAGGAGGTCCCCAGCTCACCAGGGCGTGCCTCCAATGCAAGAGGCCCCAAGCCCGGTTCCTACCCTGTGCAGCCCCATACCCACCTGTGGAGTGAAACTATAAAAAAAACTAATGACCTGCAACTGTGGAAACTGATCTGTGCCCTCCCCCTTCTCTCTGTCTCTCTCTGTCAAAAAAACAATAAAAATAAATCTTTAAAAAAACTGTTGTGTATATTTTGTATTATAGAATGATTTTAACCCTTTTCCCATTGGCCCTTAGAATACTCCCTGGCGGCACTTGCGGCTGCAGTGCACTGCCAGTGTTTACCCCAAGATAACTCTTGATTTACAGTCCTAAGCTTACCCCCAAATTTCCATGCTTAGAAATTTACTACACACAAAAAGATTACTAAATACTGATCATGTACATTTCTATTACATTAGGATTAGAAAGACAAGATCTGTTTAGAAATAACTTAAAGAACAGATTTTATATTTTCACATTTAAAATCATGTTTTTGTAAAGTTAAATGAATGCAAAGGCAAGCTGCACTTTTTTTTTCCTTCTAAATGGGAAAAGGGTTAAAAGATAGTTTAAAATGCTATGTTATTCCAGATTGCCATATGTCAGGTCAGGTCATGTATTGGTATTTCAGTTACTCAATGTACAACCAGACATCTTCCATTTTTCCCTACATGAATATCAATTTTATTGACTTATTTAGTAGGCTGTAATGTTTGTCTTGCATCTTAGAAGTACTTCATGTTATCCTGTTTGTTTATTCTTTGAAACAGGAGGAGTCAGAGTCCAGTCAAGTGCATTAAGCCCAGTGCTCTTGGTCCTGTTAAAAGAAAAGGTAAGAATCACACTGATATTTCTGATATTAAACCTAGTCGAAGTTGAATTACCAATTAGAATTTCTGTCTGAAATTAGTGCAAGGCATGACTCCTTTTTCCTAAAAAAAGTAGGTGATATTCTTACCAATATATGCTTTACTGATTCTAAGTTCTGTAAGTTAGTTATCTGAAACTGTGTATATTTGTATACTTCATAACTGAATCATATTCATATATTCATATTATCAATATATATTCCTAAAATTCTGCCTCTCAGCGATCTGAATATAAAAGAGATGCAAGTTGATACATTGCAGAATCATATGCATATATCATAGCAAGAAGTTCTATAAACATGCCATGTGCTCAAATATAAACCACCACCAAATTTTATCTCTGCAAAGAGCCAGCCTCATATTCAAGTCTATAGAGTTTTTGATATAATGGGAGTGCTCTCTTAATTACCTTATTTTGAAACACAAATCACTAAATTAAAATGATTTCACTCAATGTTAGTTTTAGATGCTTGTGAAGGATATCTAATGGAGTCTATTTTTAAAAAATGGCAAAGAAATTTAACACAGTTTTAGTCATTATTCCTGGGGATATGACCACATGATTGCAAGTGCTGGATGTCATTTTAAATAGGAGTTCTAGCAATAATTTTTAAAAAATCAGTTCAGTAAGTGGTTTCTTTGTGCAGATCACCTTCAGGGCCAGCAATCAAAGCAGCTCTTGTGTTAGGTAAACAGATACTTGCCGGCTTTGATGAAAATTTTCCATGTGATAGCATCATACACAGATTCCAAAAGTGCTGTATTTCAGACAACTTAAAATTAAAGATGGTGTGCTCTGGAAAATAGATCCTGATATATTGACAATATTTGTATTTAGTGAATACATTTTACTTTTTAAACCAATAGTCTTTTTTCCTTAATTCTTTGAGGAATCATTTACAATCCTAAGAACCTTCTCAGGAGCTATAATATGAAAATAACACATGGAAATTAAAATTATTATTATTGTCATTATTATGAATTTTAACTTTGTTGCAGGAAATTGGGGGAAATAGTATGGTTGTTTAGATTCAAAGCTATTCCAAAATATACCAGCAGATGGAGAGATTCTTTGCTAATCAGGGCTGAAGCTTCTTGCTCATGAGGTGTTTGCCTTGGAAAGCCCAGCAGCAGCTTTTAGAAGCTGCGTATTAAAGTATGGAAAGAGCAAATAATGTAATCTTTCCTGAATTTTAGTAATATTCAGAATAGCTCTAGAGGAAAGAACATATTGATAATGTGGAAAAAAATGAATGTGGTTTTTGCTTGACCTTTTCCCATCATAATAATCTTGTACAGGTTTAAGCTCACAGTTACTAATTTCCTACTGGAGTATAAATAGGTCCATGGCTTAAATTTTCTTTAATATGTTATTTTAAAGCTCACATAAAGAACTTCAAAACTAAAGCATGTGTATGTTTTAAATCATAGCTTATTTGGAAAAGAGATTTTTCTGTGTAATTTCAGATTGTTAGTCTTTGCACCCCTGGTGGCAAATGTTAAGCATTTTTTGATGCAAAGTTTTTCTACTACCAATACTGAGAAAATTTGTAGGATTGAAGTAGCCATTACAATACCAATTTTGTAAATTGATAAATAATTACTTTCAGTTATGGATGTGCTTTCAAACTTCTGCATTTATGTGTCCTTTAACAATGGAGGTATGTTCAGAGAAATGCATCTTCAGACAATTTCATTGTTGTAAGAACTTCATGGAGTGAGTGCACTTACACAAACCTGAATTGTATGGTGGTACAGCCTCTTGCTCCTAGGCTGTAAGTCTGTACAGCATGTCACTCTACAAAAAAAAATATAAATGTGAGATTAAATCAAGCACAAGAGTAAATGATGCAATCAGGAGACACAGTAAACATGAAAAGTATGAGGCTGTTGCTGGTATAATGTGACATACTGCTTTCAAGCAAACTTTTATTTTATATTATAGAAAGAGGTAGACTTTAAAATAATGATAAAAAGTATAGTATAGTAAACACATAAGCCAGTAATATAGTCATTTGTCATCATTATCTGGTATACAATTGGTAATGTACCAACATCATTGCAAATATGTGAGGAATGCAGTATGACCTCACTAGGTTATAGGAATTGCTCAGCTCCATTATATAATAATCTTATGGGACCACTGTCAAATATATGGTCCATTATTGGCTGAAGAGTCATCATTATGTGGCCCACGACTGTATTTTTTATATTCATTTTTACTAAGTAACCTAAAGCAATCTTTGGTTTTATACTCTATCACATTCAATACATTTTAACCCATTTGATTCAACTCAGGGAATGTTCTGATATTAAAATATATAAAATCAATAGCCTTTACTAATTGTCTAGCATAAGGTATTACTTGGTATGAGTTTCAACTATTTGTATATATTTTATTTCTACCTTGGTTAGCCTTGATTCATTTTGCCTGATGCAATCAGTGTTCTACTTTTCTATTAAAGAGCATGACTATATCCATAGCATGCTATATATAATAAATGAGAAGGTTTTTTAGGGCTGCTGACTTTTTGGTTGAGGTTATGTGGAAATATATTTCTTCTACGTTAAAGCACATGGAAAAACCTTTCAAGTAACAGCTTAAAGAAGTATTCTGAGCTTTGGTTAAACAAAGATCATACCATTTTAGCACTAAGTCTGTAAAATTGTTTTACAGTAGTATTATCTCTTTCTGTTTTAGGTGAAATGGAGACTGAAAGCCAGCCCAAGAGGCTATTTCAAGGCACTACGAATATGCTGTCTTCGGAGGCTGAGCAAATGTCTGATCTCAATTCATGGTAAAAAAGGAGAAAAAAAAAGAAATAAAATCAAAATGATATTAGAGTATGATCTGTTTATTTAAAAAGAGCCACATCAAAAGTATATTGGGGTCATTTAAAATATATTCAACTGTTTACCTGTGCTCCAAAGATGGGAAATCTCCATGGCGGTATAGATAATGTGAAAAAGCAGACTATTGGAGAGTCATGAGTACTTCTTTGGAAATGTGTATCTTTTGGCACCTTCACCTTCATTCCTAACTCCTGTTAGGTTAGCCTCTCTCAGTAGGTGCTAATGGTGTGGGAGAGTGTCAAAAGTTGGATGGTGTGAGAAAGAGTTTTTGGGTTGCTCTGGGTAATGGTACACTGATTATAGCTGCTCTGCATGCATTTTTTACTTTATTCTTTGTTTTTCACAACTTAATTTTTATTCAATTACAGTTCACATTCAGTATAATTTTATATCAGCTTTAGGTGTACAGCATAGTGTTTAGACATTTATATAATTTATGAAGTGAGCCCCCGATAAGTTTAGTAAGTACCTGACACCATACATAGGTTTTACAATATTATTGATTATATTCCCTATGCTGTACTTTTATATCCCTGTGACTATTTTGCAACTGCCGGTTTGTACTTTTAATCCCTTGACTGAGCAGAGAATACCAGCATTCTCATCAGCATGACATTTTCTAACTAGCATTAGTTTTTGTTATAAAATATTTTTGAAAACTTTGGGGTATTCCATGGCAATGCTAACAAGGTTTCATTTTTTTATAGTAATACTTTCTGATTCCTATGGTCTATTCTCATAGTGGTTTTTTTTGTTTGTTTTTTTTTTAGTCTTATTAGTTTAGGTGTCTAACTTAAGGCTCTTAGTGTTTTTTGTGCTAAACTTAACTTAGTTTTCTGTACCTGAAGTTTAGCCCTTGGATGCTGATAGGTGTATTAGAAGGGAAGGGAAAGGATAATAAATAGCATGACCAGGTAATTGAAAAAATTAAATACATTCTAATCAATTCACTAAGAACCCATGTTCTAGGCATGATTGTGTATTGCCTTTCAGAACTTTCTGTTCCCTGTGTTTTTTGGCTGAGGGTCTTTTTTAACATTTTTTAAAATTGTTTTAGACAAAGAGAGAGAGAGAGAGAGATACAGATACAAAGATAAGGGGGAGGGCCTAGAACAGTCTCCATAGTTGCTCATCATTGGTTTTACCACATAGTTTCATTCCACAGGTGGGTGCGGGGCTGCACAGGGCAGGAACTGGGCCGGGGTCTCACCCCAGTGAGAACTGAGATGGGAGCACTCCCTACTTCAGCATATGGGTCCGCACAGGCCGGGGCTGGGATTCAATTCCTGGTCCCCGGGGTTGCAAAGTGAGTGCTTAACCCACTGAGCCATCCCGGCTTCCCCATGAGGGTCTTTTTTTAAGAGCCCATCAGGGCATTTACTTGACTGACTGATCAATTGATTGATTTATTGAGGCCATTCACTTTAAAAGGACGGTGTCCTCTATAGAAAAATTGTGTAAGCCATGTAAGGTATAAAGATTAACAATTCCTTTTTTTGAAAACACTTATTCCATGTTTTGTGGAAGATAACCTGTACGTCTAGTTGACCCAAGAAGTCAGCTTATTCTAGACTCGTTGATCAATACTACTCTAATCTTGGATCAGGTGCCCGTTAGATTTTTCTAGCCATTTTTGGCCCCATAGTCTTTCTTCTCTCTCATCTCTATCTGTCCTTGATAGCTCAGTGAGCTAATTTTGGTACAGAGTGCCTTTCCAGGTATGTAAATGATTGCAAAGAGAGATCTAAAGGTTGCCAAGAGGACAGGTAGGTGAAACTGTATACTTAGTGGAAACGGCATATCATTTTTATGGTAAAGTATGTTTTAATAAAGGCACGTGACATTATAAATAGATTTAACCATTTACTAACCAAGTAACCAACTTAGGTAAAAGATATGAAATAATTTTGCCAAGCTAAAATGATGCAGACAGGTTGAGATGATTAAAAATATATATATTATCATAGGCTGACTGTGTAAGATGCCATAAAACAGGTTCACTCAAATAAATAATAAGAAAAGAAAGAGAAGCTGTGGTATTTACCAAGGGTCCACTCCCTGTGTTCAAACATTTATTTCTCTGAGTAGCACAACCCAAGCTGTCGACAGTGGTGGTTGCTGTGAGGTTTTTATTTCTGTTGCCACTGCTCCCATTCTCCAAAGAACTGTGACTAGTTATGAGAGCCCTGGGATCATTGGCATTGGTGATGAAGGGCACTTTTGATCCATAAACACACACAATGTTCCTATGTGCTGGAGAGATTTGTTTTATTTGTGGCCACTCATACAGTGCTAACAACCCAATGTATGGCTCAAATAATTTGTTAAAAAGAAATTTATTCCTCAAAATATCACAAAACTAAATGTCAAAATACTTAATTAAAATTTTAGATTAATTTTTTTATTGTTTTTGACAGAGAGAGAGAGGCAGAGCCAGAGAGAAGGGGGGAGAGGGCCCAAAGCAGTCTCCATAGTTGCATGTCATCAGTTTTCAACATAGTTTCATTCCACACAGGTGGGCGGGGGGCTACGCAGGGCAGGAACTGGGCCAGGGGCCTCCCACATGGGAGGCATGCCCCTCTGAGCTGGGGTCCAAACTGGGGGCCTTCCTCATGGGAAACTAGTCTAGGTGAGAACCGAACTGGGTGCCACACCCAGTTTAGCATATGGGTCCGCACAGGCCAGGGCCAGAATTCAAATCTAAGACCCCAGGGCTGCAAAGCAAGTGCATAACTTGCTGAGCCATCCCAGCATCCCTAAATAGTTAAATTTTTAAGTGGCATATTTAGTAAGTTTGTAGCATCTGGGCTTCCAAGGATATTAAAATTTAAGATTGCACTAAGATTTTTGGGATACCTTTTATAGTAATATTGCTGACATTTATATCTACGGTTAAGAGATTTTAAATATGATTTATTTCTGATATGTCAAAATTGGATCCTGCTTTTGCAGTAACTTTTTTCTATCACTTTAGTGCATTTTCATTGATCAGGCATCCATAATCCATAGTCTTAGAAATGGGGACAAAGACAGGAAGTAGCTATGTTCTGGTTTTTATTGCCAAAGATAGCAATCTACTTTTAAACAAAGCTAAGGAAACAACTTTTATGCTTTTTAGGGAGTAGAAAAAGTGTTAGATCATTAGAATGTTATCTAATCATTTAAATTGTTATATTTTGTCCCCTGCCCCACCCTGCAAAGAAAAGATGACTTTAACACTTTAAAGTTTACATACTAGATAATAACCTTTAAAATCTGGATATCTTTCAAGTACAAATTAAATGTGAAGTTTGAGTATGGACCTATTTGAAATTTGTGTCCAGTGTGCCAACTGATGCCCAAAGAAAGAGTAGGCCTACTCTATATCATATATTTTACTAAATGAAAATTCTAAAATTTCTGCCAGCCAAAGTTGGGGAACATTTTTACCACAAGGCAGGAATTATATCATTCTGCATTGTGTCCTTATGGACATCAAGATCACAGCTTGGAAGTATACTTTTGTACAGTACTTTGATCCTTTTCTTATTGCTAAATTTATTGGGGTGACATTGGTTGGTAAAAATTACGTAAGTTCCAGGTGTACGATTCTACATTACATTGTCCGTGCATTGCGTTATGTGCTCACCACCCATGATTCTTTTTGTATGATGGGAATTCTTGTTTTGCTTCTCATTCTTTTGGGAATAAGACTATCTGTGACATGAAAATAGAGGAATTTTTAGGGCGACTAGTCATGTATTGAAGATTAAATGATAGTCTATTTCTCCTACAGAAAAGAAAAAAGTCTTCCATGAAATTTCTTGCCTAGTGCATCAGTGTTCATGTGACTACTAATTTAACCTTTATGGTTTTATTTTAACATTTTCATTACATTTATCTTAGTGATTTCAACATTATTTTTAATGTTATATGTGTCATGGCAAGAAAATTTCATAGTGAATATGTGACGAATAAAAATTAATCATGATTTATTTAATAATAACATACATATATTTTGAAGATGTTTATGTGAGCAGCTTACACATCTTTGCAGATACATTTAAACTCCTGTACCCAAGGTGACTGTGGAAATGATCATGATTAAAGGTGTGATTTAAAAATCTTAGAGGTTATATGGGATGATAATATTGGACCTTCCTAAGATAAGATTATACAGACCAGAGAACATGCCTTATGGACCAGTTTAACCCAAATCAAGTGGAAGGGGATGCCCCATAGCCTTAACCATATATCAGAATCTGTTCTATGCTTGATAGGGCTGTGGCTAATTTCTAGTGTATTTCCTGCCTGCCATTAATTTGAAAGAACCCAGTTTATTGACTGGATAAGGCACAAAATGGCTCATCAAGATGGGGTGAGAGCACAAGTCAACAATGGACAACCTAGTTTTTGAATGTTGTAATAATTCTTATATTTTCACCCTTAGTTTTTTTGTTTGTTTTTTAGATAGAGGGTACTACTTGAACAGTCATAAGTATTTTTGGTTGTATGACTCCAATATTGACTCAAAATGTATATTCAATGGTTGCAATGAGTTAGTTCACTTTTGATTTGTGCACTCCTTTGTCCAATTTGAATCGTCTAGGTCCTTTGCTTTCTTGCCATTGGCTTTTGGCCATTTGTGTAAGGCTCATTAACACCTCCATTAGAGCTTAATCTAGGAAAGAAAGAAGAGAGAAACTCAAATTGGACCGTACTTTGTTGCTTTTGGAAGGTTTAATGGCGGACACTGAAAATCACTTTTGTCAATGATCTCTCTATGGATTAGAAAATATAACCCAAGTTTTGCTTTATGAGGATATACTAACAGTGGGTAATTTGTGACCTGTAGTTTGTATTCCATGACCATGGGTAGTAGTGCCAGATTAACTAGAACAGAAATTAGATTTTAGTTTAGTGAAAATATCTGGTTAAAGGTTTACCAAGTTCCGAATCTAAATTGTACTGGCGACTAAATGTAAGTATGCTATTTTTCTGTTAATTCACAAAATTGTATATATATATATATTTATATTTAATAGCAGAGAAGAAATTCTTGAAAATGAAATGAAATGTTCAGATTTATATTTTTTCCTTGTTAACTTCACCGTTAGCTTATTTTTCTCAAGGTAATCAACAGTGTTAGGTGACAGATTTTTCTGCCTGAGTCATGTTCTGTGTTTTTGAATGAATACAGGATTCACCTAAACAAGCAGGTCTTATTACAAATGGAATCTTTTAACCCAGGGCTCACCGTAAGTCTAGTTAATCCAAGCCTGTTTCTTCCTGCCAAGTAGCACAGAGCATGTCCTTCGACTGCCCAGCCAATATGTGCTTTAGGAAAGTAAATTCATTTTAATATTAGTCTAGGAAAAATACTGCAGGAGGAAAAAAATCACATTTAAGTTCCAAAGCAAATATAAAGGTCTTTTGATTTTCCAGTGTCTTAGTATCTGTGCAACTTTCTTTCAGTAGTTTGAATAATTCATATTTTAGACCTATTTTGCCTTTTGATTGAAAAAAATATCAGAGCCAACTAAATTTTTCAAAGTTCTTTTTAAAAAATGTTATTATTAATGATGCATTTGACAGCAGTGAGCATAGAGTAGGAGTACTGTGGAATATACTGTTACCATTTTTATTTTTACTTTTCCAAAGCCTATTTGTATTCTGTCTCCACCTAAAAACAATCCACAGGCAATATAAATGACATTTTGAAGAAAAATAGAAGAGTAGAGGAGCGGGGTGGGGGAGTGGGGCGGTAGGAGGGTGGAGTTATAGTTCGTTCATTGAGGGTGGTGTAGGGCCCAGAAACTTCCAGATGTACCACAGGTTGCTTACACTGGAAATATATTAACTTAGAAATTCATGAAAATGATAATAGTAAAGACTCATAACATTTAGCCTTAGAGCAGGATGGGCTTTTGTAAAGGAATTAGTAACCAAACTTAAACTAGAACCTATATTTCCTGATTCATAATTCCTTCTCTAATTCCATGCGTTTTTTTTTTTTGAAAAATAAAAAATGCCTGTAAATCCCAAAACTGCATGACTACCTCTCCAGCTTTGTCTCTCATTGTGTTTGCCTTACTCTCTGTACTATAACCACACTAGCATGCTTTTAGCTTCTAGAA
>PVKE010046579.1:0-12211 GCA_004027555.1 Craseonycteris thonglongyai | reverse complement strand
CAGTGTGCCCTCTGAGGCTACAAATTGAGAAAATTTGGTCATGATCACTTAAAAATGTTTTCTCAGGAATATCATGAACCACTAACTACTTTGTTCATATCCTAGTCAACCTGGATGTGCCATGCCTTAGTCTTCAGACATTCAGATTCCAGTTCCTCTGGCTTATCCCCAAGAACTAGCTAGAAGCTCATCTATTGCTGAATTCTCCCAGTCATCCTCTCTTTTCAGCACTTGCCTCATGCCCAAACCGCTGGGCTTACAAGTTGGAACCTTTACTGGTTTTAGATTCATTGCATAAAGTCAAACACTTTTTGTGAGATGCCAAAACTATACATACATACGTACATACATACATACATACATACATACATAAGATATAACCTATAGTCACACCGGCTATATAAGGAATTATAGCACAGTAATTAAGACCAGGAGAATGGTGTCAGAAAAAAAACTGGTTTCAAATTCCTGATTTGCCATTTATGTTAAGATCTTGATAAAGTTATTTTAGCTGTTTAGCTCTCTAAACCTCATCTGTAAAACAGGGATAATAATAGAAATTGCCTCAGCTTTTGAGGTACAAATATAATAAAATGATAATATATGTCCAGCACTTAATCTGGTACCTAACAGAGAGTAAGAATTTAATATTTCTTCTCTTTTGCTGCCTTACTTCTCATTATTATTAGTTCTTCATAATATACCTCTTGTTAGTAAAAACTCTACCAAGTTGCCATCTCAGAAATACTTAGGTCACTCCTTAGCTTCAATTACATGTTCTCTCCTTAAAAAAAAAAAAAAGAAGATATATATATATATATATGTATATATATGTATATATATAATTCTCATTCCATTTGAATGTCTTTGTTTATATCTACTTTAAGTTCATAACTAAATGGGACATCAACACTTGGATTCCAAACCCAATATTCATCCTTATTGTCTTATTTCAATGTTCTTAGACATCATGAGCTGATTATTTAGTGAATTCAAGGTACTATGTTTCTTTTTCTTCCTAGAAAAGTATTAATGCTTATTTTATACAGATAAACAAAGAAAAAAATACTCTGAAAGGCAAGAATTTTAAGGTCAAAGATCCAAAGAGGTTATTATAAGCAATTGAGAATGTTAGCAAAAAAAGAAAAGAAAAAGAAACATTTAAAAGAGGTCAAAAAATACCACAACAGAACCGTTGGCATTTATATTGTTTCAAGTAGAATATCACATATTCAAAATGTTCCTATTAATTTTCTTATGCTGCACTCACTCAGCATGTTTGATTATTTCACTTCATATTGTTTTGGCACAAAAATGTAAATAACAGTGCATTTCAACTTCCCAAGTTCCCACAGTCCACTTTTGGGGTAATAAGGGGAAGAATATATTAACAGTCAGAAATTCTGCACATTCTTCTGGTTGAAATCCGAAATTTTTTTTTTTAATTTTCTATTACACCTTGTTCTTGGGAATTTGTATCCTGCCAACTAAAAACTATGATTTTCAGGAGAACACAAACCTCTTAAAAATCAGACAAGATTACTATATCTCTGCATTGATTTGGATTGAAGCCCTATGGAAACAATAATTTTCTGCTTCACGTCAAGATATGGAACTCCTGCTTTTCTAGTTCAGATTTTCCTCCCAGAAGAAATCTGGAGTATTTCTATTTAGCTATTTGGGGGAGAGAAGCCAACATTTCTTTCATTTAGTGAAAGAAAATGGGCTCCAAATGCATTTCAATTTGAGGAAGGGGCACTATTGAAAATAGTTTCACTACCAGCTATTTACATAATGTTTCACTGTAACAACTAAGAGGAAAAGAGAGTCAGAAGAGCCTAGTTCTAGTCTTGGTTCTGCTAATAACTACCTCTACGATCTTAGGGAAGGCATTTTTCTAAGCCAGCTTTCTTCAAGTGCACTTCAGGGAAGTGCCCCAGTCCTATGAGTTATACCAGTTTCAAAACTGCACAAAGATGGGGAGGGGTGGGAGTGGGCACCAGCCTTATGGACACACTCTATAGTTTGGTGGTTACCTGAGGGAAAGGGAGGATGGGGGAGGGAGATTTGGGGTGCGAGGGAAGTGGGAGTGGACACTGGATATATGGTGATGGAAGGACAGCTGATTCTGGGTGGTGAGCACATAATGCAATGCACAGGTGATATGATGTGGACTTGTACATCCGGAAACTATCTAATTGTTACCAATCAATGTCACCCCAAGAAAGTTAACAATAAAATTAAAAAAACATGCACAAGGATATTACATACCACACAATTTCATCAATTAGGAAATCTGTAACTTTGTCTAACCCAGTGTTTCCTAAGCCTATTTACCTACATACCTACAAACCAGTGTTCTGTGAAACTCACTTTAGGAAGTGCTGCTCTTGGTATGCATGTACTTATCAGAAAATAAAATTAGGGTATTGGAAAAGATGTGCATTAAAATTCCTATAAACTTTCGTATTGCTTGATTGCTCAAAATGTTTATAGCATAAAATGAGAACTGGTAATTAAGATTTTTTTCTTAATCAAATTTTTAAAAAACAGGATCTTTCATTTATGGAAATATGAAAGATTAACTATCATAAAAACACCTCTTGATCCAAGATATTTAAAAATGTTAAGATAGAATTTAGAAAATATTTTAAATGTGCAGCTGAGTTAACAAGAAAGTAAAAGAAATCTCTAGGTGGTGGTGAGGGGTAAGGGGAGGTGGGGAAGATCCAACAGATAGAGAAAATCATAAGAAGTTAATTAAATTCTAAAGCTAGCAATTGCCCCAAGAGTGCCTACCAATGCTTATTGGCTTACAGCTGTGGTGTAACTGACCATATGCAAAACAAAAGACATAGCCTAAGAGTTGTACAAGGTTAGAAGTCTTATTTGAGACTCCCTGATAAAGATGAGACAATCCCCAAAATGTTCTAATCTCAGTAAAATAGTAAACTAGATATAAAACTCATCTCATAGGGCACAGTGGCAAGAAAAATTATGTCTCACTCTGATTCTGATGAAAATTAATAAAATAATTTCCTTGAGAATGTATAACATACTACAAATCAGTCCTCATACAAATTTATACCTTGATTCATATCAATTTGGCGGGTCCAAAAACTATAAGGTGGAATGTAGTTTAAAGAGTCATTAGGTTTGAAGTGTCATAGACGTCTACCAGAAGCCAAGACAAAGGAATGTGTTCTCAATCTAGGCATCAAAGAATTCTGACAGATAAATTTCCAATAAACGTAACACACATAACAGGTACAAATTGGAAATAACTCACCATGACGTAGACAAAGCAAAACAATCATATATTCAAGTGTATCAGATATTAGATTATCAGATTCAGTATATAAATATTTTAAAAAATAAAGAGAGAAGGGGAAGCCAGAATGGCTCAGTGGGTTAAGTGCTCACTTTGCAGCGCCGGGGACCTGGGATCGAATCCCGGGCCCGGACCGTGCTGAACCATGTGCTGAACTGGGAGCTCCCCCAGTTCAGTTCTCTCTCTGCCTCTGTATCTCTCTCTCTCTCTCTCTCTCTCTCTCTCTTTCTCTTTCTCTCTCTCTCTCTCTCTCTCTCTCTCTCTCTCTCTCTCTCTCTCTCCCTGTCAAAAATAAAAATAAATAAATAAAAATATATTTAAAAAAATAAAATAAAAATAGGAATCAAAAGTATATAAAAAGTACAAGTCTATAAGAATAATTAGAAATATTAGGAAGCAGTGAAAAAATAAAATCATTAAATTAAAAACTTGATGAAAAGATTTAAACATCAGATTAGAGACAAATGAAGAGGCATTCAGTCAACTACAAATGAGAACTGCATGTAATAGAAGGAATAAAAAATTAAAAATATAAAAATAAAAAAATATAAAAAATATAAAAAAGAGACGTTAAAGGCATGGAAGATAAACTGGTAAGGTTTAACATACCCCTAAGTGGAGTTTCAGAAGAAGAAAATAGAATCAACATTTGAAGAATTTTCCAGAATTAATTAGAGATATGACTTCTTAGATTCAGGAAGCCTAACAAATTTCAAGTGAGATAATAAAAATATCAATAAATCCAGACACATCTCAGTAAAATTGAAAAAAAAATAAAGTCTAAGAGAAAAGTTTAAGTAGAGTAATAGATGAAGAGAAAAGATTACCTACAAAAAACAAACAAGGGGAAGCCGGGATGGCTCAGTGGGTTAAGCGCTCACTTTGCAGAGCTGGGGACCAGGGATCGAATCCCGGCCCCGGCCCGTGCGGAACCATATGCTGAACTGGGAGCTCCCCCAGTTTAGTTCTCTCTCTGTCTCTGTCTCTGTATCTCTCTCTCTCCCTTTCATAAATAAATAAAAATATATTTTAAAAAAAAACAAACAAACAAAACAAACAAACAAACAAAAAAACCCCAACACACAATTAGATAAACAGCTGACGTGTCAACAGAAGCGAGAGATATAGGTCTATTAGTCAGTGCAAATGGCCTGTTAATATTCTATATTTGTGAAAACAAAGTAAAAAAAGAAAAGGATCAGAAGCTGATCAGTTAAATGATTAACTGGAGAAAGAGTACAATTAGTGTTAAGGATAGAGTCATCACTGATCATCTCTGAACGGAATTCTCTAGAGAAGAGAGTAGCAAGCTAGGCGGCCTATTTACCACATCAAAGATGCCATGACCATTTCCCGTTTTAGTGGCTATCTTCCCTTCTACAAACTCAGAAATGTGTATCATGGTTACTAAGCCAGAAATTCCATCTAGGGTTAAGTTTATGAATATAATACAAGCAAATCTCACAACTCACTTAATCTACTTGTGGCTTAAAAGATCAGTTTAAAAAAGGCACATCTGAATACACATGGAGATAAGAGTCTAAAGCAGTGGTTCCCAAACACCACTATGCATTAGAACCATCTGGGGAGGTTTCGTGTTTTTTTTTGTTTTGTTTTGTTTTTTCGTTTTTTGATGTGAATAGCTAGACTATACATGATATACTGAAACAGCATCTCAAACCCAGGTACCTTTACTTTAACAAAGCTCTCTGGGTGATTTTGATACACTGACAGCTTTGGGCACTAACTACCCGTTTAAGAGAACCCAAGCTACATCAAGCCTTATGCTTTAAAGAACTACAACCTGGTTCTTATCAGCTCTCAGTCTCATGAAAGCTGATACACACAAAATCAAACTGCCTTTAAGACTGAAATAGACACCTGAATGCCACTCCTTAATGTATATAGTTGTCATGTGAAGCACAAATATTTATGTTTCCATGTCTGGCTTAGTTTCCACCTGTAATCAAGTACATGAAAACATACAAGAAAAGACATTTACATCAGCAACCATTGTCTCATGGACCAGATAGCTACATTAAGTCGAATATCCGATAGCTACACTAAGTCCAGTATATTCCATCAGCATATTTTCTTCTTGGGAATAAACAGGTTGCTGGTGAATGTGGAGTCATAACAAGAGGCATTAGATAAACTGAAGATTCCCTTGAATATCTATCCCATTAAAGCGATGGTTTTCAACAGGAGACTAGCATATGCAAGTCTGTTGACAGTGACCAGCCACGTAGATGAGGTCGAGTGCCTTGGGAGCCTGCTGATGATGGGGCTGACAGCACTTGGACAGGATGTCACATGCACAGATGACATTGTCTCTGTGAAATTCTTTAGTTAACCACCCTAGCCCTGCTCTTCATTAAAACTTTTTAAATGTACAATGTTCCTTTCCAGTCTAAGAAACAAGCCCAAATTCATATTTCTAAAGTCAAGATGTATCTTAAGAAAAATGTATAGTTTTAATGTGACCATAAAAATTTTAATCAGTGCTGCACAAACAACCGGATAGGAACTCTTTCTTCCATTTTAACTGCAAAATTTTTCTCTGATGCCTCATATTTACCCATCTTAGGTGAACTCTTGACCAATCAAGTGTAACTAGAGGGGCATGATCTCCATGTGTATGGGTAGAGTTTCTCCAGATAAAAAAGAAAGGATAGGCAGGCCTACAATAGAGGAAAATGACAAAGGAGTGTGTGAAGCCAAATAGTTGCTGTATTCACAGTATTCTTGTCTGTCAGAACTAACCCAATTCATTAAAATAATGTTTATAAGAGCAAGGTGGCAGCCTAGGTGAAATCTTAAATAAGTCTGCCTTCAATGTCTTTTTTTTTTTAATTGTTAAATTTATTAGGGTGATATTGGTTAGTAAAAATTACATAGGTTCCAGGTATACAACTCTTTCTATCACCATATATTGTCTTAACAGTAAGAATTGGATAAAAGTTAAAACAAAGTGTAAATCCAGAAATAAGATTTCTATTTTTTATTCCTTCCTGCTTTTATTAAACTGAGGTCTTGACTGCAAAAACTTGCTAACATTCTATGATGTTTGGTTACATGGGACTTATGGAAAGAGAACTAAGCAATTTATTACTTCAAACTACCAACTTGCTCTTAAAATTCTAATGCACAACGTTATGGTTATTCTTTCAAGAATACCAAGTTGATCTAGTTAGCAAGCCTTATATACAGACCTCGGATCACTAAAGTAAATTCACAGATAAAATATCCAGCATTAAATGGAGTTCCTGGAAATTCAGATCTGTTAGAAAGCTGGTTAAATAAAATAGCAAGTAAAAAGTTTCTCTGATTTTTAATTATTTTGTTTCCATCTGTGAGCAAAATTATTTGTCTACATTGTATAGACAATAAAGGGTTACAAAGAAAAAGTTTACAGTAATGGTTATTTGATGAAGATAAACATGTTACACTAATTTTAATCCAATGGTTTATACCTTTATCATAACAACTTTTATTTTCTTATTTGAAAAGGAAAAGATACATTTTATGTAAACAACAAATGCATTTTCTGTCAAATATAATTAATGTCTCATAAATAAAGTTTATGAATTTTGTAAAAGGAAAGATTTTTGTTTGGCTTTTGAATTATCTTAGCAAAATAGATTTCTCTGCTCTTCTGACATCTGTTAGCTCCTCCATATCCTGGAAGTATTAAGTGTATTATGTTTTCAGCTGGAAGCAAATAAGAACAAATCTAAGCCACCTCATTTTAGAAATCCTTTCCATCATTTATAATATTCTTTAAATAGCATATAAAAGGACTGCATCAAAAAAGCAATTTAACTCATTGCTTACAGATGGAAATAATGAACACCAGTCATTGTTTACGTAAAATATACAATACTACATCCAAAACAGATCACACTCAAATATTTATTCATCACTCTCAAAGTTAAAAAGTATTTCCCGCCCCCCCCCAAAAATTACAATACCTCAAATTTCTGTTTTTCTAAGGTAAAATGATCAAAGTTTAAATGATTATGGACAGGTACATAAATATGTGGAGACATAATATTCTTGAATTATTTCACTATGACATTGAAGTCAATTTTATTTGCCTGCAAATAATTTTTATAACCCATTCTGTTACTCTATTATCTATTGAAATCATTCCTTATATCTAGGCCTTCAGAGAAAATATATGTTGCTAACATTCTCCTCTTTGTATGTTGACTCACTAGTAAGTATTGGTTTTCATATTAATATATATCTAAAAGTTATACTGCAGCAGTGAAAATTCAGTGATAAATTATTACTTGTAACACATTTTATCTTCCTTGTGTATGTACAGATAAATCTTAATTCAAAGGCTGTCTTTGGGATCAGAAATGTCAGATCTTGAATTTTGCACTAGTCAAGGGAACTTGAACACTGTTCCTAACCTTTCCAGAGTCCTTCTTTATTCATCTATGGAAATCACGCTCACCACATTGGGTTTTATGAACATTAGATAAATTGATGAGTATAAAATCTAGTACAGTTCTCTGAAAACAAGATAAGTATACAATAAAAATATGCTTCTTTCTATATTTTAATCCATACAATTATAACATAAAATAAGCTTTTTCTTTTTAGGATTTTCTATTTCTTAGAGTTCTTTAAGAAGCAAGTGACCTAACTCAAAACCTAACTCAACAAAGTCCAGGTAGATCCAGGTAATAAACCAGGTCAATGAGACACTGAGTCTCATCATGTTTTCTTTCCTGTCCCTTGAGTCACCTCAATCAGGTTCCCACCAAGTTGTAGCAAATTTGACAGCCAAGAGCCTGTGTTTACATTCTAACGGTTGAGCAAATCCAGCTGAAAAAGAGCCATCTTTCTCGATAATTCCAGCAACAATTCTAGAAATTTCTCACAGATCAGCTTCTGTGCCTAATCCTGACTTGCAGAAAAGTGAAATAGACTCATGTTTCCTTATTGATCAAGGGAGGTGGCAGGAACCTTACTTGAACAGTTGTGAGGAGGAGACATAAGAGGGCCAAGTGCAAAGTAAAAGCTGAGACAGATTGAAAATATCTGAACTCTAAGCGTATGCCCCAGCCTACACAAAGATCATTTTTATTTTTTATTATTCACTGTAATAATTTACTTCTTTAACTGTGGCCTCAGTATATTATTACCATTAAGCTTGTCTGAGAAAATGTGCTCAATATTTATAAGAACACACGAGAATTTTATTTTTTGTGTTTACTACCAGCCTTAATATTTCACTTATTAACTTTCTGTAGAGCAATTTAAGACATCAATTAAGTTAAGGTTGTTTTTCCTTAAGTTACAAGTAGAAGTAATTTTGGTAATTGTAATACAGTGGCAAAATCTCTGCTCCCCCATATTTTTTCACTCTGAAACAGCAACTTAAAAAATATTGCATGTACGTCTTTTATGGCTTAACTTTTTTTTCTCCCTATACTACTTTTAAAATGCTGTTGTGTGTTGCAAGTAAAAAAGAAAAGTGTGTGTATATGTGTTACTAGTTCCCAGCTATTGTGATCAAACCTTGGAGGCTTTTCTTAAATTGACATCAAGTTTCTGATCATTAACTGGGCCCAATAAATTTAGTATCAAATTTACCGGTATACTGCCTAACCAGAACCAAGAGCTTTTTTAAGTGGATTTGTGAGACTGACATATCTGAACCTACTATAAGGAATGGGTTACTAAATACAAGATGACTGCCAGACAGACAGAATTCACTCCATTGAGATAATTTAGTCATGGTTCCCACCCCTAAATAATCAGTGAAGAACAGATAGTCAAACCAATTCAGTCTGAGAGCAGCTCTTTTTTTGCAACAATCAATTCACTAGTTTCTGCTTCTTTATAGAAGAAATAGATGATGCCAATTGTGTATGCATTATGATTTACTTTAAAAGGCAGTTTTCCATTGGAAAAATTTATGTAGAAAGTAAAAATTTATAAATTTCAGGGATATCTAGGGGAGAATAGTAGTGGCAGGGATTGGTGGACTAAAACCTTCCAACTATTGGCCATGAGGATGTACCCTTATAATTAATTGGTCTCTATAAGAATATTGTGCTATCAAGATGTGATATGACAAATTATTTTGCATTTATGGGATCCTATAGATGAATGTTAATAATATTTATTTCTGACAGTAAGTTAACTTTATTAATTTTAGTGTGAGGAGACGGAGGCTCAGCATGATTAGGTGACTTCCTCAAGATAACCAAACTTATACGTCTAAAAGCAGATTCTAACTCTCAGTTCAATGTCCTTTTTATTTAACTGCAGTCTGAGTAATATTTGCAAATATTACTCATATCTAATAATCATGCCTAATAATGCAGTTCAGATAATTATAAAGAGACTTTTTAAGTGATTTTAGCACTATGCTCATAATTGTTTTAAATTTATTTTTTCCCAGTCTTTCTTACAGAAAGGATGAGCTAGACAAAGGTCAAAGAAGGGGCATTCTCTGGTTCAAGAGATCAGGAATTCACAAGGCATTAATAAGGGATGAGAGTTCCTCCCAGAAGCAAGTGAATCCAGTCCTCTGACTATAATCTCCAGTAATGTAGCATTTTAATGATATAAAAGTGTTAGAAATAGCTATGAAAAGAGGATGGCTTAAGCAGTTCTGAGTGGCCCACTTGAAACACTGAAAATGAGAATGAGAAGAATGCTGTTAGCCCTCTCCAAGGGAGACACCATCAAAGGAGCTGAAGTCTTAGATAACAACAAAGACATGCTGATGAATGGAGCAGAAATAATCTTTCATGAAGACCTGAGGCTGCACATCCCACACAACTGCTCTAAACTACCTGCTTCTATTTGTTCTGAAACCAGCTCAAACCAGACTGAGAATACCAGTTTGCCATAACTTAAGAAAGGGGTATTATAGGCAAGGATAGCACAGTCCAGATATTGTAAGAGGCTTTTCCCATACACTAATTCAATTAATTCAATACATATTTATTCAAAAAGCATTGATTGAGTCACACACCCATGCTCAGCACGAAGATTGAAAATGATAAAGACACTATTGCCCTTTACAAGCTCGGAATCTAAACAGCTATTTCGGTGCAAACTCGTTTTATGTGAATTTAATGGCCGTGAATCAATTTTATCAGGGCCTAAAACCTCTTGGGTGAGTAAATCATAGTGGTCAGGTTGAAAAAAAACTGAGAAATCTGAGTTCAGAGGTGAGAGTAAATTTAGCATCCCAACCTAAATATACCAACATTCAGTCATATCCACATCGACATTGGTGTGTCTTCTCAATAATTAATTTACCAATAGGCTGTTTCCTTTAATAAGACATAGTTAGGGACCTTCAGAGTTTAGCACTGAATCTATAATCTACCAGGAAGGGGTATGTGAACAAACATGCCAGATCTCTTTCCTTCTGAATGAACTTCACCTCCCTTTTCAAGTTATCCCTCTGGTTCTTACTCCCCATGTAGGGAATCTTTAACACTTACATCCTCTCCCTTTGGTGCCCTGAAACAGACTTGCACCAATCAGTTTTTTCATTAGTTTTTGCTAAAATCAGCTGAAACTTCCAGAAAAGTTTCTCTATTAAATATTAAAGAGCAAAAAGGAAATAAGGCTATTATGTACATATGCAAGCTATTATAATTAGAAAAAACTTTCTGACTTTGTCAAAGCTAGCTGGCCTGTGTGAGGCTTGAAAGTCTTATCTCATTCTATATGGGATTTTTTGAAAAGGGGTTGGCTACCCTCTGGATCCCAAGGACTAAAATAACCTTAGAGTAAGGTAGTCTGATGTCCTCTTTCTAACACCAGCTGGCCTCCACATGGGAAGCTTCAGAATGCTGTCCACACCCAAAGTGTTTAATAAACATACAAGTTCCATTCCAATATCTGGCCACAGGTCTCACTAATCATTGATATCAGGAAGAAACCTATGCAAAAGATGAACTTTACTCAGCACAGAGTCAGCTTAACCCCTATATTTTAACCCAACATTATAATCACACAACACTGATGTAGGAAGAGTTATACATGGGAAGTTATCCCTTCACTCATTCCTGTTGAATCTGATTTCCTGCCCGCAAGGGCATGGTAGAGAAGAAACAGGAAACCTGTGGTTAAAAAGGTTAAATAAAGGAGTAGAGTGAAATTTCCTAAATTTGTTGGGCCTTCCAAGCTATTATGATAAAAAGAATATTCATAATGAAACAATTATAGTCTTCCATTCTCCTGTTGCTTTTGCTGAAGAAGAACATTGGCAATTTCACGGGATGGATTTCATCTGAAAAGTGGCAAGGAATGAGATCCATGGCAATAATTTTAACCTTGACAGAAATAAATTTTTTCCAGGATCCTCTTATTATTTTCAGACTCAATGAATCTGTGTGCCAATCCAAATACATTCTGCCTTCAAACTTTTCTAGAGAGTCTTTCAGCTTGGAATAAAAGGCAATAATCTAACTTTTCTAGGGGCAATTCTATTAAAGATTTTGTTTGAAATCTTTGCTTAGAAAAAAACTTACAAAACCCAAGTATTTACTACCTAAGATCTTCATATCATAGACCACAGACAATAATCAAAATAAACTGGTGATAATAACTCAAAATTTTGTAAATGCTTGTCTTAATAATATAAAAGTGAAAAGAATGGAAACAATAAAATATTTATTTGGCAAAATATATGAGAAAACTAGAGAATTAGAACTACCAATGGATTGGTGAGACACATTTCTTTTCAATATGAATACAAAACATAAGTATATGATGGCTGTCCAGAAAAAAAAAAAATCCAACCATTGCCAATATAACAAGAATGGTTACATGGCTGGATACTTTCCAGATAGCCCATATACTGTGTATAGAATATAATATGATTATGTAAAGATC
>PVKE010046578.1:0-12211 GCA_004027555.1 Craseonycteris thonglongyai | reverse complement strand
CTCTCTCTCTCTCTCTCTCTCTCTCTCTCTCTCTCTCTCTCTCTCTCTCTCTCTCTCTCTGTCAAAAATAAATAAATAAATAAAAATATATTAAAAAAACAAAACATCTAACGAATCTTTACTGGGGTCGTTTTCCTTGCCCCTTCAATCTTTTCTAAGAAAAGCAGTCCCTTCACTTTGTCACTGCAGTGATGCGATTGAATCCCAACTAAGTTAAACTAAAGGCCAGGGTCTTCTCGTCACATACACTACGGCTGCTTAGAACAGAAGCGGGTTCCTTCTGTCTCTCATCCCATCGTCACTCACCAACATGTGTCATCACAAGGTAGGAAGGCATTGGAAGGACTGCAAAAGCCACAACAACCGAAGTCCCCATTTATGTCACTCCAGCTGGGTCTCTTTACGGAGAAAATAATACTCTGCATGAGGGAAGCCATTAGCTACCCACCTCGTTCCCCAAACAAGCTGAGCATCTGGGGAGCAGTATTTAAAATACACAGGCCTAGACCTTAGCCCCAGGGCTCTGAATCAGTAGGGTTGGGGCAGTTGTACTTTTTTAAATTTCCCAACCAATTCTACTACACTTTTAGGTTTCAAAACTACTGAACTACTTCATGAACAAGGACTGAAGCATATTGAACCGGCCTAAGAATGAGGATTTTTTTAAGTCAGGTCTTGATGGCACAAGAGGGCAAGACATTGTATGTGCGCCAAGAAGGGGGGCATTTAGGGTCATGCTTGGACTTGGGAGATGGCACCCTAGGTGAAAGGGGTGCATTATGGGAGGGGTGGACGCCACTGACTGAAGGTGGCTGGTCCCTCACTGTCAGGCCAGTCACTCATGATCCTCTTTTCCTCCAGAGCCAGGCAATTCCCACGTCCTGTTAGCTCTTCCTTGTCAATCTCTTTACAAGGTGATCCGTCTGTGTCTATGGTTCCCACTTTAATTCTGGTATCAATTCAGGAGCAAGGTCAAAAGAGAAAGGTGACTTTTCTAAAACACATTTCTTACAAAACCATTTACGCATACTTAATGGGTTCTTGCCAGTTCTATTTTTGGTGTTTCAAAGGATACTTTCTACAGATTCACACGGGGCTCCTCTTTCACTAAACCTTCAAAAAGTAATGGGATAGAGACACCTCATTTACCATGGCCAAGTGAGCACCCATATTATCTCCTCAATCTTCTTGTAACTTCACTGAAGTAATGGGAATGGCATATATGAGAGGTAGAAGCCCACAGGGACAAGGTTACGGGGGGGGGGGGGCAGGGGACACAGCAGATGTCCTGCTCTGGAGGAAAGAAACTAAAATAATACAAGAAAATTTCTAAGAACTGAAAAGGTCTCCGTAATGACTAGAAAAATAAAAAATAAAAAAAAAAGAAAAGAGAAAACAAAAACCCACACAAAGTATTACCTTCACAAAATGTCATGAGCCTAGGAGTAAGCAAAGCTTCTGAAAAGAAAAAAGCAAATTACATGCAACAGATCAGGAATGAGAATGCCATCAGACTTCTCAATTGCAACAAGAGAAACTGAAAGGCAATGAAGAAATTCTGCAAGAAAAAGATCACCAACCTGGAAATATATGAGTATACCCAATCAAAGTATAAGCACATCAAGAATTAAATCATGTTCAGATTTGCAAGGTATTCAAAATATCTACTATATAACCTTTCTTGGGAAGTTCCTGGAAGATACGGTCCAGCAAATCAGAGAAAAGGAAAATGTGTTCAAAGTTAAACTGAGGTATATTAAAGATTTTAAGAGATGATCTGAGCAAAAATTAATTCCAATCTGGCAGCTCCAAACTGGAAGTGATCAGGGGCATTCAACCAGCAGGAGCCAGGGGAAAGGCTTCCATAGGGAAGTTGCCAGAGCAAACACATTGATTAACTGTAGCCTGGTTGGCTGTCTGTGATGAGTTGTCCTTAGCATTTTGCTTTCAGAAACCGGAGGTATTTACAGGCTTAGATTTTGGATTACCTACATAGGCCTCCAGGGCATTAAAGCCATAAGGTCTAATGGCCTCCTTGTTTAATTAATTGAATACATAAGACCCAAGCGAGGAGATCCGACAGGGCAAAGGGGAGAAGGCAAGTTGAAGGATGAGAGATCTAGGCAGGCTCTGAGCATAAGCAGTTCAGCCTTAAGCAAGAACACAGAGCACGGGAAATATACATGCTACGTTTGGTAATTCGAAAAATATCATTGGCATTTGACAAATCTAATAATATGCATGGAAAATCAGTGACAAATGCATTAAAAAGCTAAGCCCATCCATGGGAAAGTGAAGCAGTTAACTCCCAGAAAACCAATTATAATATAAGCAAAGAAAAAATTATGCCAGTATTGAGCTCACCAGTGAAGAATATTGCCTCTGAAATCATGTAACTATTACATTAATTGCAGGAAGTTAGAGTACAAGAGGGGACTACAAGAGGCAAAACTTCATCTACCATAATCAAAAGCCAGTAGCTAATGTCTCAGATTGATAAACTGAGAAATGTGACTTCATACATTGCTTCTGAGAGACAGAGGTAGTAGGAAGCAGACCTTTCTCTGAATTTGTACTAGAAACTTTCAAATATTGAGCCATGTGAAAGTATTGCTTTTCTGAAGTTACTATATTTGTTAAAAGAGTCATCAAATGGAATCTCTCTAGCAGGATATTCAGTGAACTTCTTACAGTGCTTTCCACTAGTGAAGGGAAATGGGAGGCAGGGGAAGCAGGTGGGAGAGGAAAATAATTTTCACTAAGCGTCCTTCTGTACTTTTTAAATCTGTACTTTATTATTGTATTACCAGAAATATACACTATATTTTTTCCCCAAGACAAAAGAAACGGGAGTTGAAAATGGTTGCCGCTGGGGAGTAGAATTGGAGAGAATGAAGGGATGGAGGGGGCAGAAATCTTTTGTATCATTTTGTGTTTTTATTTACAAAGTTTTGGGGGGGTTAATTTTTTGGTATTATATTTTTAACAATATGCATATATTTTTCTATGTAAAACTTTTTTAAATTTGTAATGAAAGTTGTGGACACCAAGCTTAAACACTGGATATGCTGCCCCATTGGCCCAGCAAAGGTATGAACCTGACCCCCATCTTCCTGGAACCTGGGAGTCTCCAAATTTGGGGAAGCTCTTTGGCGCCCTCTGCAGGTGAGTAATGCACTGCTAATAGCGTATTAATGTTTTGGCTAAAACTGCCTCACAAAGTTGAGTAGTTTAATTGATGTTAAAAGTCCTGTTAAGCTTTCTGAGTGTGCTCTTACGTTCATTGGTGATGTCAGAGAAGAAGACGTTTCCGTTTCTTATGTTCCTGTGGATTACAAAGACCTTTTTCCCCCAGACCAATATTTTCATATACTCAAATAAAATCTTTTCTAAAAGTGTTCAAAGATGCTTTTTTCTCATGCTAGAACTATAAAGAGAACAACAAATAGTAAATGGACAGACTTTTTATCCTTTGTAGGTAAGTTCCAGATGCTGCATTGCACAGAAACAAGCTCTCTCCAAAGACCTTTAGTCTTTGCTGTCCCCAGCATTTATTCCTTCGCCCCTGCTTCAGATGGTAGTACTCCCCGTAGGAGAGAGCCAAGAAGTGAACAATCCACCTGGTCTCATCCACGTAGCTGAAGGACATAGAGGTAGAGAATACCTTTACAGATTGCCTTTATTTTTGATAACCTAAGTAATACACGTTTACTTTAAAAGTTAGATAATTTAAATATATATATATATATTTTTAATCAACAGTCTCTTTTAAAGAAAATTCCAGAGACTACTGTAAAACTTTTTTTTTTTCATACCCTATGACCCAGCAATTTCACTACTTGGTGACTGTTCTAGAGAAAAAGGAACACATATACAAGGCCATAGGAATGGCCACTGTTTGTAATAACTTAAAAAAAAGAGATGGGGGTGGGGGTAGGGGTGGGGACTATCTAACTGCCCATTAGTAAGGGAATACTTAAATGGATGGTTGATTACTTAGGCTATGGTATCCTGCGCAAAGATTTAAAACAATAAGGTAGTTTACAGATGCTAATATGGATATATATCCAAAAAAATACTGTGGAGTGAAAAAGTGTGTTTGTAGAAAGAGCCATGATGCCATGATACCACATATTTTTTTAAATGCTATAAAAAAATTTCTCAATGTACATATATAACCATGTAAATACACAGAAAATATCAGGAAAGCCACATACTAAACAGATTACAAGGGAAAGGGAAGGGAAGAGTGCCAGGAGAGCTGTTTAAAAGCATATGGTGTGGGGAAGCCAGGATGGCTCAGGGGCTTGAGCACTCGCCTTGCAGCCGAAGGGTTTGAGGATCGAGTCCCGGGCCCAGCCCATTCGGATCCATATGCTGAACTGGGGTGTGCTTCCCATGTGGGAGACCCTCAGCCCAGTTTCCACCCTGTAAGGTCCTGCGCCCACCTGTGTGGAATGAAAGTATGTCAAAAACTGATGCCATACAACTATGGAGACTGCTCTGGGCCCTCCCCCTTCTCTCTGTCTCTATCAAAACAATATAGTAAATCTTTAAAACATATATATGGATTTGTTAATTACTTTAGTAATTAAAAATTAATGTAAAGGTAATCATCTCTCCATCCCCATCCAATCTCACCTTCATAGAAGTAATCAACTTTAAGAATCCTTCCATAACTTGCTCTATGCTCATACAAAGATGTATAAACATAGGGGAAGCTGGGATGGCTCAGTGGGTTAAGCGCTCACTTTGCAGCCCCGGGAACCGAGGATCGAATCCCAGCCCCGGCACATGCGGACCCACATGCTGAGCTGGGGAGTGCCCCCGGTTCAGTTCTCTCCGGATGAGACCGCCCCATTCCCTGGCCGGTGCAGCCCCACACCCACCTGTGGAATGAAACTATGTGGAAAAACCAATAACGTGCAACTATGGAGACTGCTCTGGGCCCTCCCCCTTCTCTCTGTCTCTGTCTCTGTATCTCTGTCTCTGTCAAAAACAATATAAATAAATCTTTAAAACAACAACAACAACAAAAGACCGATGTAAAACTATACATGCACACACTCATATGAGGGCTGTCAGGAAAAAACCCAGCCATAAATACCTCTAGTTTTCATATTACATGGCTGGATACTTTCTGGACAGACAGCCCTCGTATACTACTTTTTAGTTTTATAAAATACGATCAGACTATAGACAATATTCTATAATTGTTTTTATTCACTTAATAATGTTTCATAAATACCTCTTAGGTATATAGATATATTTCATTTCTTCTAACAATTTCTCTATAACCCATAGTGTAAATATATCACAATTTATTCAAAATCCCATTATTTAAGAACATTTTAGTTGTTTCTAGTGAATTTTTTGCTACTATTAAGATCACAAACAATTAAGTTTGCGAACTCACCCTACAAAAAGTGCTACAAACCTCATTGCTGAATATCATTGAGGTCACATTGGAAATACTGTCCTTGGGAAGCTATGCACTGATGCCAGCACCTAGACCACCCCTCAAAGCAATTTTGGAACTCTTTTTCTGGAACGGCCATCAGAGATGTCATTGTATTACCCTTGATGTCCTGAATATCATCAAAATGTCTTCCTTTCAATATTTCCTTTATCTTTGGGTAAAGAAAAAAGTCATTGGGGGCCAAATCAGGTGAGTAGAGAGGGTGTTCCAATACAGTTATTTGTTTACTGGTTAAAAACTCCCTCACAGACAGAGCCGTGTGAACTGGTGCGTTGTTGTAATGCAAGAGCCATGAGTTGTTGGTGAAAAGTTCAGGTCATTTTTGTCTAACTTTTTCACACAGCCTTTTCAGTACTTTGAAATAGTCCACAGGGTTGACTGTCTAGTTGGTACAAATTCATAATAAACAATCCCTCTGATAACAACAACAAAAAAAAGTTAGCAACATCATTTTGACTCTGTATTTGGACAGAACTTTTTTGGTCATGGAGAATTGGCTGATTTCCATTGTGCATTTTCATACTTTGTTTCAGGGTCGTATTGGTACACCCATGTTTCATCATCAGTGATAACACAGCCCAAAACATCGTCTTGCCTCTCCAAAACATCTTGGCAAACTTCAACTCTCCTTTGCTTTTTGTTCATCAGTGAGCTCCTTCGGGACCATTTTTGCACACACCTGTCTCATGCCAAGATTTTCAGTGAGGATTTCCCTTCTGCTGATGTTTAGTTGGTCTGCTATGCTTCTCATAGTCAGCCAATGATTTTGATGCACACTTCAGTGAATTTTTGCAATGTTTTCATCAGTTCTGCTCTCTACTGGTGGCCCTGACCTCTCTTCATCAGTGATGCTTTCTCTTCCCTCAGAAATATGTTTAATCCCTCCGTACACTGTTGTTTTCTTCATGGCATTATTTCCATCAACTTAGACTAACATGTCCCTGATTTCACTTCCACTTTTGCCAAGTTTAATAAGAAATTTAATGTTTGTTCATTGCTCTAATTCAAGGTCCAACATTCTCACAACAGCACACAAAAACATGCAACAATAATAAACACCACTCACAAAACCTGAATATATATATCGCTGTCCAGAAAGTATCCAACCATGTAACCATTCTTGTTATATTGAAAATGGCTGAATTTTTTTCCAGACTGTATGTTCATATGACTCCCTTGCGTAAAAATCCTTCAATGGCTCCTCATTGCCTACAGGAAAATATCCCAGATATTTAGTTTGCTTTTCAAGATCTCTGCCTGACGCTCTAGCCTCTATACCACCACACACACTCCTTCAGTGCTGTTCACATACTAGCCCCTCTGTTGGAACAATCTTTCCCCCATCATCCAACTCACACCTAATTATTCCTCAAAATTTTGCATCACTGCAGAGAATTCTCTAACATGCCTTTATGCATGTCACAGCACTTACAAAGTTGCCTTGTTTTTAACTTAGCTGTCTCCACACTAGACAAAGAGCTACCTTCATGAAGGATAGCACTCCCTTTTCAATACCTATGCTCTTAGAGCTCAGCAAAATGGTTGATAGGTATTAAATCTGTCATAAATATTTGTTGAACAAATGGTTGAAACAAAATATTTAAATAATGAAAGAGTAGCCATATTATAATGTAGTTGTGGGTGCCTCTACCCTAGACTTTTCCCTAAAGAATTGTAGTTCTCCCAACCTTTCCTTTTGATCATTTTGGTGAATCACCACACACACACACACACACACACATACCAGTACACATTCTCTCCAGGTTCTTCACACTGCATTGAACCTAAACTGGGCAAACCTAAAGCAAGTATCTCACTCATGGTTCTTTATACTGGCCATCAAGATCACTGAGTAATCTGAAAGTCTTTTTAACAATTTGGTGGTAAAATAACAAAAATATGCTGGGCATTCCTAATATGAAATAAACGTCCTCTCTCAAAAGAAATGCAGATCTGTAGAAGGTGAAGTAGTGAAGTCTTGAATCAAAGACCAGAGTTAGCTTAAGAACTCCAAGGAGCACACAACCCACCTCTCTTATCAGGAAACAAACTGCAAGGATGTGAACCACTCAATTTTTCTTGGCAACAGGAGCATAAGAAACAGTGGGAATGGGGAAGCTGGGATGGCTCAGCGGGTTGAGCTCTCGCTTTGAAGCCCCGGAGAGCAAGAATCAAATCCCGGTCCCAGCCCGTGTGGACCCACATGCTGAACTGGGGTGTGCCCCCACTTCAGTTCTTGCCGGGGCCTATGCAGGAGGCTCCCGGCCCAGTTCCTGCCCTGCGCAGCCCTGTGCCCAGCTGTGGAGTGAAACTATATGGAAAACTAATGCTGTCAACTATGCAGACTGCTCTGGGCCCTCCCCTTTCTCTCTGTCTCTCTCTCTCTGTCAAAAAATAATAAAAATAAATCTTAAAAAAAAACAAAACAGCGGGAAATGGTAGATTGGTCAACTGGATAACACGTGAGAAACAATTCAGTAATGAATATTACCATTCCACCCTGACAAAATAAGTTGTGGGGATGGAAAATATTCAAATAGTTTGTTTGGCATTTGCAAAATAATTTGGAGTGGAAGGAAAGTCTTATCAATAAATAGAAGTAGCAACTAAACCCAAATTGGGCTCAAGATTAAAAACCATTATTACATGCTGTATTTTTTCTAAGTTGCTTTGCAATATTACGCCACCTGAGGGCACCAAAGATTTAAAAATGTTTCACAATGTTTTCTGCTGAAATCAAATTTTTTGAATGAATATTTATTGAGCATTAATACTATGGACAAGGAGCTGAAATAGGAATACAAAAATAAACAAAACACGATTAGTGGCTTTGGTGAGTGAGCTGAGTCTGGTGGGCATGACCTTAGCATGGCTGAGCAGAATGTCATGTTTTAATGAATTACTGGCATTAGGTATAAGCATATCTAATCTATCCTTTACAGTGGTTTTCTAAGTAGGACCCAGACTTTTGAGAGTCTCTGAGACCCGATGAGATCAAAACTACTTTTGTTTTTGTCACTTTCATGGCTAGTGAAGTTTTCCAGAGGCTATGATATTGATAATGTTATTGTTCTTCTAATAGAATGTGCATTTGTATATTGTGTTCTTTTAAGAAATTTCTAAGGTAGTTAACTTAAGGTATACATTTCCACATTTTCAGAGACAAACTCCCTTTGTTCTCTGGGCTCCTACTGGGTTCTTGCTCGCTTTATCCAGTTATACTGGCTGTGATGGCTGCAGTCTCATTACCCTGTAAATCATGACCTTTGAAGCCCATAAGTTTTTCTTGTACCTCTGTGGAAGTAACACCACCAAAAATCCTTTGATACCTTGTTGTGCAATATTTTTAAATTCTTCAGAACTTTTGCATATTTTTCAATTTTTATCTAAATATTATTTTTATAACAATATTTCACACTAAAATTAACTAGCTATAAAAGACTGTTTTTCTCAATACCTAGCTGCACCCACTACATCCAAAGATCTTGAAAAAGACAGAACTGACACCCAAGTGTTTTCTAACTCTTGGGAGAAAGGAATTACCCCAGGGAAACTGTAAATGAACAAAAGTATCGTGCTGCAGAACATTTTCAAATAGTTTTATAGTGGTATTTAAGTTGCAGCATCATTTTAAAACCAGAGTTTAAAGAAAGAGTCTAAAGAGTTTAACAAAAAAGGCACTGAATACTGTATTGGGTTGAATATCGTGCCTCCAAAATTCATGTCCAGCCTGAACCTGGCATGTCACTTTATAGAAATAGGATCTTTGCAGACATAATCAAGCTAAAATGTGGTCATACTAGACTGGCCCTAATGTAATGATGTATCCTTATAGGAAAATAGAAACATACAGTCACACAGAAGGGAAACAGCCATGTGAAGATAGAGGCAGCAATTATAGCTATTCTGTCACAACCAAGGAATGGCAAGGGTTGTTGTAAACCACCCGAAGCTCACAAGAGGCAAGGATGGATCCTCCCTGAGAGACTTCAGGAAGGCATGGCCCTGCCAACACCTTGATCTCAGACTTCTAGCCGCCAGAATTGGGAGACAACACAGTTCTATTGTTTAAAGCCACCTAGTTTTTGGTACTTCATTACAGCAGCCCTATGAAATTAATACAATATTTTAAATGTAGTTGTGAAGAGCTCTATAAAAGCCAAAAATTGCTTCAGTGTTTCCAAACTAGAAATGAAAAAGTCACTACAGCATCTTATACATCTCTGTATTGCACTGATGAGAAACCTATATATTAGGCAAGAGGTTATTTCAAAGCCCTGATAAAATTGATGCTAAATGCCTGAAGATTCAGTAAATAAATCACAGGAATGACATTTTCCCAAAGATATGGTAATTTGTCATATTTAACACTTAGTTGCAAATGTGAAAACTGAGTTCATCTTCAAAATCGTACTTTTTCTTACAAATAGATGAATCTATAAATGTGGCTGGACTTGCTGTTTTGCTTGTAATCATCTGGTATCTGCATCAATTATTAAAGAACATCATTTATGTGAATGCTTGACAACAAACACAAGTGGTGATTAAGTAGTCAAAGTTCTGAATAACCTTTTTGAATCATAGTTGATACTGGAACAACTGTGTTGCACATTTGCACTGATGGTACAAAATAAATGGGTGAAACTGCTGGTACTTTAGCATGAATCGAGGTGGTAGCATCAAATATTAGTAATCATTGTATCAGTATAAAACAGTAAAAGGTACTAAGCTTACTAGATTTCAGTTCTTGAGTACATGTCTTTTTAATATTCTGTGTGATACTGGGACATACACATAAGGCTAAATATTCCAACTCATATTACTCATATTTTGCTATTAGACAGCAAGAGGCAAGGAAGTTATATAGAATATCAAAGGGAAACACAACTTAAGTTACTTATGACTTTGTGATGAGTCACATTGAAAAATGACAATTTTAAAAGTATGACACTACATTTCATATTCTTAAGACTATAAAATCTAAGCAAGAAGTGCCATTACAGTCATCTAGGTCAAGTTTTCCCAAATACAAGAAGTCATTCACAATATCTATGAAAATTTGTATCTCAGCTCCACTTGATGACCCCCACTGCTTTCTCTCAAGCATACCATTTGGTAGAATTCTAGATTTCTTATTCAGTGAACTAAAATCTGATCCCTCCAACATACTTGGATTGCCCCTAATTGCCTCCTAAGGCAGCCTGACAGAGTGGAGAAAACACTGAATTAGGGAATTAGAAAATCTCATTCAAGTTTCAGTGCACTCACATACTAGCGAGGTGACTTTGGGCAAATTACTAACATCACTGAGTTTCAGTTGTAAAACTAGGGAGTACTGATGCTTTCAACTAGTCTCCACCAATTGATGCACAGATCAGTAATGAGTATGCTTAAAACTCTGGTGAAGGGAATGCCAGGATAGCTCAAGTTTGAGCACTTGCCTTGCATGAGGTCCAGGGATCGAAGCCTAGCCCCGGCCCATGCAAACCCACGTACTGAACTGTGGCACAACTGGTAACCACCAGGATGGCAGCAAAGCTTCTTGCCTCCCATGATGGAGGCCTACAGTTCAGTTCTGCCCCACATGGCTCCACATCCACCTGCGTGGAATGAAACTATGTCAAAAAAAAACACAAATGATGTACAACTATGGAGACTGCTCTGGAATCTCCCCCCTTCTCTCTCTCTCTGTCTCCTCTCTCTCTCACCTCCTCTCAAAAACAATAAAATAATAAGCTCTGGTAAAACATAAAAACAGTGTTTATCTTGCAACATACAATTACTTAGAAAGACACCTTGCTGGATTTCTCTCCATTGAGCTACACAGAAAAAAACAGTAATAACAAAACTAATATTGTTGAGTATTGACTACCTGCCAACCTCTCATAAGGGTTTCAAATGCTTATTTTGTTTTGGACTTTGGGTTTGTCTTTTTTTAAGTCTTCCTAAAAAAATTGAGATAGCTCCAAAGAGTATCCCATTTTACACCAAAGAAAATCAATGCACATACAAGTTAGGCAACACAACCAACATCACATAAGAACTACCTAACTAATCCCTTTTCCTAATAATCCTTCAAATACCTGAAGACAGCTTTCCTACCTGCTCTCTACATGCCTTACCTTTTGGGGACTCTTGCACACCCATTTATCTTTTGCTCAGAATACCCTGTCCAGAAAGGTGGCCTGGAATCCTGGAGTTGAAATAATTGATCAATGGACCTTCTGAGACCCAAGAATGCTTATGTTAATCAGGTTCAGCAAGACAAATTCCCATGAGACTCACCCAGCCTGTACTGAAAGAGATGCTAGAAGAATCTAACCTCTCTTCATAATTATCACTCAGTCAAAAAGAACAGCTTGAAAATGTGTTGTTGTTACCACTGAAATTTCAGCAGAACTCACATCTACCTAATCAATAGTTAAAACTCAAGGCAAACAACCAGTATTACCCTAGAATATTTTCACTAAACTCACAACTTATAAAATAATGTGACTTTTACTTTTTAACAAACATACTGGAACTAGACCAATTCGATCGCGAGGCCAATTTTGGTCGATCGTCGATCGCTCGCAATGTCTGGGGTGGAATTCCGTGTACCATGGACTTTGAAGCGATTGTAGAAGACAAAACTTTCTAGCAATAGTTTAATGCATTCTGGGAATTTGCCAAGGTCATAAATTCCTAGAATTCTGACAGCCTGACACTGTGATCTCCGCCCACCCAGACAAT
>PVKE010046577.1:0-12212 GCA_004027555.1 Craseonycteris thonglongyai | reverse complement strand
AAAAAAAAAAAAAAAAAAAAAAAAAAAAAAAAAAAAAAAAAAAAAAAAAAAAAAAAAAAAAAAAAAAAAAAAAAAAAAAAAAAAAAAAAAAAAAAAAAAAAAAAAAAAAAAAAAAAAAAAAAAAAAAAAAAAAAAAGCTACCAGAAAACAAAAGATAAAATGGCTATAGGAAATCCTCATATATCAATCATCACCCAAAATGTAAATGGACTGAACTCATTAATAAAAAGACATAGAGTAGCAAACTGGATTAAAAACCAAAAACCAACATTATGCTGTCTCCAAGAGACATACCTCAGTCACAAGGACAAACACAGGCTCAAGGTGAAAGGGTAAAAAAAAAAATACTCCAAGCAACTTGCACTCAGAGAAAAGCAGGTGTAGCCATACTTATATCTGACAAAGCAGACTTCAGAATCAAAAAGATAATAAGAGACAAAGATGGACATTTCATAATGATAAAGTGACAATACAACAAGAAGATATTATACTTATTAATATATATGCCCCGACCAAGAAGTACCAAAATTTACAAAGCAACTACTAACAGATCTACAAATAGAAACTGACAAAAACACAATTATTGTAGGGGACTTAAACACCTTATTGACAGCCTTGGATGGATCGTTCAAACAGAAAATAAACAGATAAATATTAGCTTTAAATGATACATTATAGCAACTGGACATAACTGACATTTACAGGATACTTCATCCTAAAACACAGGACTGTACATTCTTTTCCGGTGCACATAGAATATTTCAAGGATAGACCACATTCTGGGACACAAAGCTAGCCTCAGCAAATTTAAGAAGATCGACATCATACCAAATGTGTTCTCCAATCACAAAGCTTTGAAATTGGAGATCAGCTACAAAAAGAAAGCAGGAAAAACCACATATACATGGAGATTAAGCAACATGTTATTTTTAAATGATGGGATCAAAGAAGTAATCAAAGAAGAGATTAAAAACTACATAGAAACAAATGACAATGAAAACATAACATACCAAAATCACTGGGATGCAGCAAAAGCGGTAATAACAGGAAAATTTGTATCACCACAGGCCTTTCTCAAGAAACAAGAAAAATTACAACTAAACAACCTAATATCACATCTTCAAGAACTAGAAAAAGAAGAACAAAAAACACCCAAAGCCAGCAGAAGGAAGAAAATAGTAAAAATCTAAAGCAGAACTAAATGAAATAGAGAATAAAAAAAATAAATAAATAAAATTAATGCAACAAAGAGCTGGTTCTTCGAAAAAGTTAATAAAATTGGCAAACCTCTGGCTAGGCTCACCAAGGAAAAAAGAGAAAACACACAAATAATTCGAATTAGAAATGAAAGGGGAGAAATTACAACTGATACCACAGAAATACAAAGGATCATACAAAAATACTAGGAAGGACTATATGCCATCAAATTTTGCAACCTAGAAGAAATGGGCAAGTTTTTAGAAACATATAGTCTACCTAGACTGAATCAAGAAGAACTGGATAATCTAAACAGACCAATAAACAGTAAGGAAATTGAAACAATCATTCAAAACCTTCCCAAAAGCAAGAGTCCAGGACCAGATGGTCTCACTAATGAGTTTTACCAGGCAATCAAGGAGGAACTAACACCTCTCCATCTCAAACTTTTTCAAAAAATTGAAGAGGCAATACTTTCCAACTCATTCTATGAGGCCAACATTACCCTAATAATAAAAGCCTAGTAAGGACATCACAAAAAAAGAAAACTATACACCAATATCTCTGATGAACACTGATGCAAAAATTCTAAATAAAATACTAGCAAATGGAATACAACAATGCATTAAAAAGATGATACATCATGATCAAGTGGGATTCATCCCAGGGGCACAAGAATGATTCAACATATGCAAATCAATCAATGTGATACACCACATAAACAAAATTAAAGATAAAAACCATATAATTATATCAATGGATGCAGAAAAACATTTGACAAGATACAAAATACATTTATGATCAAAACACTTAATAAAATGGGTATAGAAGAAAAATATCTTAACATAATAATGGCCATATATGACAAACCCTCAGCGAATGTTATTCTGAATGGGGAAAAACTGGAACCTTTTCTTCTAAAAACAGGAACGAGACAGTGATGTTCCCTGTCATCACTGCTATTCAACGTAGTGCTGGAAGATCTAACCAGAGCCATTAGGCAGGAAAAAGAAATAAAAGGCATCCAAATTGGAAACGAAGAAGTTAAACTGTTACTTTTTGCAGACGATATGATCCTTTATATAGAAAACCCCAAAGACTCCACCAGAAAACTGTTAGAAATAATCAATAAATACAGTAAAGTTGTAGGATATGAAATCAATGTATAATAATCCCCAGCATTTTTATATACAAACAATGTAACTTCAGAAAAAGAAATGAGAAAAATGATACCATTTGCGATCAAAACAAAAATAAAATACTTAGGAATAAGCCTAACAAAGAACATGAGGAATATATACACAGAAAACTATAAGACACTATTAAAAGAAATTGAAGAAGACATAAAGAAATGAAAAGATATTCCATGTTTATGGATTGGAAGAATTAACATAGTTAAAATGTCCGTATTACCCAAAGCAATATACAGATTTAATGCAATTCCCATCAAAATCCCACAGACATTCTTTCAAGAAATAGATAAAAAATGTATCAGATTTATATGGAACCACAAAAGGCCCCGAATTGCCAAAGCAGTCCTCCGAAAATAAAATAAGGCTGGAGGCATCATGCTCCCTGACTTTAGTCTATACTACAAAGAGTCAATAATCAAAACAGCTTGGTATTGGCATAGAAACAGACATACAGACCGATGGAACAGAAGCAAAAACCCAGAAATAAACCCACAAATATATGAAAAGATAATGTTTGATAAAGGAGCAGAAAATATGCAATGGGGAAGAGAAAGTCTCTTCAGTAAATGATGCTGGAAAAATTGGAAAACCACATGCAAAAGAGTTAATCTGGACTGTGAATTGTCACCATATACCAAAATTATCTCAAAGTGGATTAAGGACCTCCACATAAGATCCAAAAGTATAAAGTGCATAGAAGAAGGTATTGGCACTAAACTTATAGACCTTGGGCTCGGAGAGCACTTTACAAACTTGACCCCAAAGGCGAGGGAAGTAAAAGCAAAAATAAATGAATGGGACTATATCAAACTAAAAAGCTTCTACACAGCAAAGGACACTGTCAACAAAGTAAAAAGGAAACCAACCGAAAGGGAGAAAATATTTGCAAACAATGCCTTTGATAAGGGGCTAATAGCTAAAATATATAAAGAACTCATACAACTCAACAACAAAAAAACAAACGATCCAATTAAAAAATGGGCAGAAGACCTAAACAGGCACTTCTTTCCTGAAGACACACAAACAGCCAACAGATACATGAAAAAATGCTCCACATTACTAGCAATTAGGAAAATGCAAATTAAAACCACAATGAGATACCACCTCACACCTGTTAGAATGACTGTAATCAACAAGACAAGAAATAGCAAGTGCTGGAGAGGCTATGGAGAAAAGGAACCTTCATACACTGCTGGTGGAAATGTAAATTGGTACAACCACTTTGGAAGGCAGTGAGGAGGTTCCTTAAAAATCTAGGAATGGAATTGCTGTATGGCCCAGCAATCACTCTCCTGAGTAACTACCCAGAAAACCTGAAAACCTTAATTCGCAAAGATGTATATACCCCAATGTTCATTGCAGCACTGTTCATGGTGGCCACGTCATGATATCAACCAAAGTGTCCTCTGATAGATGACTGGATAAAGAAGTTGTGGTACATTTATACAATGGAATACTACTCAGCAATAAGAAGAGATGAAATACAGCAATTTGTGACAACATGGACAGACCTTGAAAACATCATATTAAGTGAAATATGTCAGAATGAAAGAATCAAGAAGCATATGCCCTCACTTATAGGTAAACTATAAAACTGAAAGGAACAAAGAAACAAAGACTCATGGACACAGTCAATAGATTAGTTGTTACCTGAGGGTAAGAGGGAAGGTGGATAGGAGAGATGGGTGGAAGGAGCAGGAAGAGGAAATCAAATATACGGTGATGGAAAGTGAGCTAATTCTGGTTGGTGAGTACATAATGCAATGTGTAATGTAGAATTGTGCACCTGGAAACAATGTAATTTCCCTCTTTCAATATTTTGAATACTTGATTCCAATCCCTCCTGACTTGTAGAGTTTCTGTTGAGAAATCTGATGACAGTCTGACAGCTTTCATTGATATGTTATGGTGTTCTTATATCTGGCTGCCTTGAGTATTCTTTCTTTGTCTTTGACTTTTTATATCTTCTGTATAGTGTGCCTTGGTGAGGGTCTGCTAGGATTCAAATAGCTAGGGGTCCTATTTTCTTCTTAAATTTGAGGTTCCAGTTTTTCTGTAGATTTGGGAAGTTGTCATCTACTACTTATTTGAACAAATTCCCTGTGCCCATCCCATCCTTTGCTCCCTTCTAATACAAGGTGACCAGATGTCCCGCTTTTGGCGGGACAGTCCCAATTTTTAACAATTTGTCCCGCGTCCCGCGGCGTTTTAAAAAAGTCCTGATTTTTGGAAAGAATGCATGACAAGCTAGGAAATGGCGGGAGATAGACCAAATTTTTAATCAAGAACCACCCCCCCACCCTCCCACCCCCCCCACCCCGGTCAATGGTGTCCTGCTTTACCAATGTTAAAATCTGGTCACCTTATCCTAATACCTATTATTCTTATGTTACTCTTTTTAATGGAGTCAGATAGTTCTTATAGAAATCTTTCATTTCTTTTAACTCTTAGGTCTCTTTCTTTTTCCTTCTATGATATGTCCAAATTTCTGTCTTTGATTTCATTAATTCTTTCCTCCATCTGGGTTGGCCCTGCTTCCTATGCTAGCTATTTCATTTTTCATTTTTTAATTGTGTTGTTTATCTCCAGAATGTCTATTTGCTTCTTTTTTATAGTTTCAATTTCCTTTCTGAGATCACTTGGCTCCCTCTGTGTGCGCGGCTAATTTTCTTTGATCTCATAATTGCAGTCTTAACTTCTGTGTCAGTTAGCTCATATAGTTACACATCTTCAACTTCCATTTCTGGGGATTTTTCATTCTCTTTCTGAGCACCTTTGTTCACTAGGGTACTCATTGCTGTTGGAGTGTTTTTCTTGCTGGACATAAGAATTTTTCTTCTGGTAGATGTGAAGAGATCTTTCTTTCAGTTCCTAGCTGGTGTTGCTGCAGTGTCTTATAATATTTTTCCTTGGTGACTTGGTTTTCTCGCAGTGGGAGACTTCCTAGAAGGTGGGCTTCTCTTTGACTCAATCTCCTTGGTCTCTGTATGCCTCCTCTTTGCGAAAATATTGTGGGTGGTAGTTTTCTATTTCTGTGAGATTCCACTGCAGTCAGAAGCTGCCATGTCTGTGTTTTAAAGTTTTCCTGGATCCCTCTGCTGGCTTCAGTGGGATTTGTTGAAAAATACTAAGGTCTGTTTGAGTCCCAGAGTAGTGGAGGGTTCCTGGCAGCAGCTGACTGAATTCTGGCTCTGGGAACAGCTGAGAGTGTGAGCCTTGGGAGAGAGCAGGGGGAAGCAGCCAGGTTCTGTGTCCAAGGCCACGCAGTGGTCCAGCTGGGGCCCTACCTGATTAAGGGCCACTCTGCACTTCAGATGCCAACCCACTCCTGGTGCCATCACTCAAGGCACAGGAACACTTGCTTCCTGCTCTGGTCTCTGGCTTTATGCTCTGTTGGTTGCGCTCTTGCTGCTTGACCCACACTCTTGTAGCCAGACCCACTCCTCTCAGGTTACTCTCGCTGATCTCCAGCTACCTCTGGTGCATCACTCTGGCATCCTGCATTGCCCTCCGCCCACCCACACCACACTATGGCTTTTCTCCCCGTGCTCCTTGGCAGTGTCTTGCTACAACCAGCCACAACTGCTTCTGCTGTCTGTCCCATGTTATGGCTACCTGCACCTCTGCCTTTGTCTGTTCTAGGTCTCTAACCCACGCAGTTATTCTGCACCTTGACTCACACTCCCACCCTCACACCTCAGTTTTTCCTCTGCCAGTCTTTGTGTCAGGCTCTGGGTCAGTCACTGGGTAGGTCTCCCAATCATGCTTCGTAGCTTGTTTCTGCACTGCTTTCTTTCCTTCTCTCTCACTCAACTTCCTTTCTCTGGCTTTAGGTATTTTCTTTTGATGAGTGTGTTTCTCATCTGAGGTTGTGTGTTGCTTAGGGATTCTCTGGTTAGATTTTAGTTGTTTAATTTGTTGTTCTTTCCAGGAGGGGTTTCAAGAGTTCCTCTCGCACTGCCATCTTGGAAATTTGCACTTTTTGACCCCCTTAAGCCATTTTACCCATCCCCCATTTTCCATCTCAGGCAACTACCAATATGTTCTCTTTACTCATGAACTTGGGTCTTTTTTGTTTGTGTATTTTAGATTCCACATGTAAGTAAGATCATATAGTATTTGTCTTTTTCTGTCTAACTTATTTAAGTTAGCATATACCTTCAATGTCCATCCATACTCTTACAAATGGCACAATTTCTTTCCTTTATACAACTGAATAATATTCTGTTGTACATGTATACCATATTTCCTTTATCCATTCAACCATGGATGAGCATTTAGATTGTTTCCATATCTTGATTATTGTAAATAATGCTGCAATGAACATGGGATGCATTTATCTTTTCAAATTAGTGTTTTCATAAAAAAAAATACGCAGGCATGGAATTGCTAGATTATATGAAAATTCTATTTTTAATTTTTTTTGAGCAACTTCCATACTATTTTTGATAGTGGCTTCACCAATTTACAATCCCACCAACAGTGAGAGCATTCCCTTTTCTCCACATCCTTGCTAACATTTGTTATTTCTTGTCTTTGTGATAATAGCCATTCTATTACCACAGAATAGAATATGAGGTGATATGTCATTGTGATTTTGATTTGCATTTCCCCAATGGTTAGTGATGGTGATCATCTTTTCATCTGTACGTCTTCTTTGGAAAAATGTCTATTCAGATCCTGAGCAATCATTTTAATTGGATTGTTTGTTTTCAAATTATAATTTCAAAATGTTTGGCTCTAAGCAATCAAATGCAGTAAACACCTAGATAAATTTTGTGGCTTGTTATGTTCCTAGTGAGGAATTATAGAAAGATAGCAAAAACGCTGTGTTTCATTAAGGAATTTTAAGAAGAAACAATTTCTCCCTTTTGTAGAAAGTCATATTGCATCTGAACTTAGAAAATTGTATGCACTTCTGTTTAGTGAACCCTGAATATATTATTAAAGGTGGATGGAGTATAGATAATGACTAAAAGAATGACAAGTGAATAAATGATGGGAGAGAGGGTGTGAGGCACCAGTCCAAAAAGGCAAAGGCTGAGAAAAATATGCTTAAAAAGCAAAGACAGCAACAACCAAGAAACCTAGGTGATTACTAGGAAAATGGGATGACTTACTGTTGACTAATTCACCACATTGTATGGTACTCCATCTGTACAGTGGCCTGGAAGCTGAAAACTCCCAGACCCATCTTTGATGACTAAGAGAAAGAAACATGTAATCTCATGGCTGAAAGATACCTTAAAACTAGTCCAACAGCCAAACATGAAATAAACAGAGTGATTCAGTAGCCCCTAAATTTGCTTTACTGATTGGATTTTCCTCAGGGCTTGCTGCAGTTTTAGGACACAAAACAGATAACATGATACAAAACTCCAGGAAGTGGGAAGCTGGGATGGCTTAGCAGGTTGAGTGCTCATGTTGCAGCCTCAGGGTCCAAGGATCAAGTCCTTGTTCCAGAGGAGGACCCATGTGCTGAACTGGGGTGTGCTTCCCACCCCAGTTCACTTCTCACCAGGGAGAGCTTCCCATGTGGGTAGCCTCGGGTTGGGCTACCGCCTGGGGCATGCCTCTCATATGGGAAGCCCTTGGCTTGTGGGGTTGTGCTTCCCATGCAGAGGCTCCCTGCTTGGTTCCCCTTCCCTGCTCAGCACTGCACCCACCTGTGTGGAATAAAACTATGTAGAAAACTGATTACGTGCAACTATGGAGACTGCTCTGGACTCTCCCTCTTCTCTCTGTCTCTCTCTATCGCTGTCTCTCTCTGTCAAAAACAATAAAAATAAATCTTAAACAAAAGCAAAAAACTCTAGGAAGCCTTTGCTCACTGGGATCAAATGATTCTTAGATGTGAATATTCATCAGAGTTTTGAAGAGAAAAAAAAAGTATTTTTGAGAGAGAGGACAGGTGCAATAAGGAGGGTAAACTGTTTATAGGGCAGTCTGTTAAAATTTCCTTGATTATGACCCATAAAAAATGCATTTTGTATTGTGACTCAGAAAACACACAGCTGTAACAAACTTTTCAGAAATACTCACCCTTATAACATGCAATGCACTCGGGAACTTTTGCTTTTATGTGTTCTATTTCATTTTCAGTTCTTTCAAAAAAATGCCTGTTGCAAATTACTGAATGGATTTCATGATTAATTAATAGATCATTATAGACAGTTTGGAAAAAAATAGTTTTTTCAGAAACTGTTAAGTAAAATTGCCTAGAGGAGGAAAGAATTTACTTTAGCATAGGCAGGGATGAGGAAAATCATGCAATGGAAGAGGTAGGGAGCAGGAATACAAAATACTGGAGGATCTGGAAATCTCTTCATACAAAACATCAAAACAATAACTCTTCACAGTGCTGTCACTAGGAATGAAATATAGCTCAGAGTAATTGACTCTTCTTTCTTGAGATTACAATGTATTAATGAATTATCCTGCTGCCAGCTGGTTCTCTCTTTCTCTCTAATTTTTAAGATAATATCTGAATGTCAACTCCACTTGCAGAGGTTTCTCTTCTAGTTTTTAGAGGATTTTCTGTCAGCACTTTTACAGAAATAGCAAATCTTTTACTAGATCACCGATAAACAGCAAGTGCTTTTACAACATGCATTGGTTTACTCAGACCTAGGATTTCTACTAGACTTGAACTCTGGTCAGAGAGGAGGGAAAAATCTGGTGGTTCCTTGAATGCTCCAGGGTAGCATCCCAAGAATGCCACAGCTCCTCAGGGAAAACAGCCAGGTAGAATACTAGGAAGGCTGAATCCCAGACTTGGAATTTCCAGTTTCTGAAAGGCTCTCCTGTCCAAAACATTGCACCAGCACATTAGACTTTGGGTCTTTTCACTACATGTCAGGACTGGGGACAAGCCTGAAGAATGTCTGAGATAAATCTGTTATAATGAAAAAATACAAGTTCTTTGCAAAGAAATTACATCTTCCACTTGTGCACAGGTCCCTAGACCCTCTCTTGTGCTTAAGAACTTTCCTTTTGCAATTAACTCCCCCCCACTCCTCTGTGCATTACTTCCCTCCTTCTCTATGATATTGTCCCCATCAATGTGCAATGACTCAGATCCTAAAAGAACACCTACCCGACACTTGACCCTGTAACTGCTTCCTACTAACACCTCATTTCTTTATTCTCCTTTACTGTAAAAATTTTTTGTAGAATTTGTCCTTGCAGAGTTCCCCTCTTACTGTTTATTCTTGAATCTGGTGCATTTAAATTTTTCTACTATCACTTTGCTGAAACCTCTTGTCAAAGTCACCAGTGATCCCTACATTGCTAAATCTAATGGTAAGTTCTCGATGTAAAGACCTCTTGGTAGTGTTTGGTAGAGATGATCACTCCCTCTTTCTTGAAACACTTTCTTCACTTGCCTCTCAAGACGTGTGGCTTCCCTTGGTCCCCCCTTACCAAATCTTTAATGTAAAGGTGTCCATGGCCATGATATTTACTCCCTAAGTGAGTTCAGATATCCCGTGACCCTTCATAACATCTATATGGTGAAGACTTCCAAATGTACATCTCCAGTCACTCCTCTGAATTCCAGACTTGCATATCTAACTAGATATGTGGTATCTCCTTTGGTAAACAGAATGTACTAAGAAATATTTATTTTGGTCTTTGTCCCTGGCACCTGGCCCAGGGTCCTAAACTTGTAACTTCCTAAGTGACAATAGCTATAAAAGCATCTTTTGTTATATTTGATTTTTATCCTGACCCCTGAAACAGCTCCAGAGTGATGAGTGAAAGGAGCATCTTTTGCTCTCACAATAAGCCCCTTTCAGCCACACTTGAGTTTATGTTAATCAGGTGACTTTTGGAAAGTCCCTAAATAAGGAGGACTTGTTGCCAGGGGAATCAACCATGTGATGAGAATTAGAACTTTCAGCCCATCATCTGAACTTATAAGAGGGAAATGGGGTTGGAAGTTGAGTTAGTCCAATGATTTAATCAACCAGGTCTATGTCATGGAGCATCAACAACAACAACAACAACGAATTCTAACCCAAGGGGTTTGGACAGTTTCCAACTTGTAAATACATGGAAGTTCTGGGTAGGTGGTGCTCCTGGAGAAAACATGGAAGCTCTGTGCCCCTATGCACCTGTTGTTCCTGAATTGTATCCTTTATAATAAATTGGTAATAGTAACTAAACTGTGCCCTTGGGTTTTGTGAGCTATTCCAACAAATTATTGGACAAAAGGGTCATAAATACAAGTGACAGCTTGGGACTTGTAATTGGCAACTAAGAGAGAGAGAGAGAGAGAGAGAGAGAGAGAGAGAGAGAGAGAGAGAGAGAGAGAGTGTGTGTGTGTGCATGTTTGTGTTTTGGAGGGCATTCTTGTGGGACTGAGCCCTTAACCTGTGGGCTCTGTACTCTCTGGGCAGTCAGTATCATAACTGAGTTAAATATAGGACACCTAGTTAGTGTCTGCGGAGAACTGGAGAATTGTTTGGTGTGGAAATCCCGTGAATTTGGTGCCAGAATTATTGTTGTTCATAGAAAGAAACAGGAGAGTTTACTTTAAGTGAGGACTTGATGTGTCCTTAATAGACCGCATGATTTTCTTCTCAAACCTGTTCCTTTTCTAGTATTTCCTATCACATAAAATGGCACTGCTGTTGACTCAGTTCCTCAAGGGGAAAATGTCGAGTAATCTTTTCTTGACTCTTAATCTCATGCCTCTAATCTAAGGTCAGTGAATGTTGTCAACTCAACCTTCAAAATATATTCGAATCTGATTTTAACTCATCACTTCGCTTCTCATCCAAACCATCTTTCACTTGGATTAGCCTGTTAACTGGTCTGATTCTATTACAGTGACTTGCTCTCTTTTTCTCGGTAATCCATTTCCATAGAACAACCACTGTGATCTTTAAAAACAAAATCAGATCTTGTCATTTTCTTGCCTCATTATGCTTAAAATTAAATCCCAAACCTTCACTGGAGTTTTACATTAAATTGCCCCAATTATCTCTCTTTCTTGGTTTCCTACTGCTCTTCTGCCCGCTCGTACTCTTTCAGTTATATTGGCCTCCATGCTGCTCCTTGGATATACAGTGATACCTTGGAATCCAAATGCCCCAAAACTCGAACAACTTGGAATCTTAGCAAAAAAATCAAGCAAGTTTTGCCTCGGAATCCAAATGCTGCTTTGGAATCTAAATGCCAGCACATTCTTTGAGTGGGGCATATAGATTGTTCGGCCTGTAGCTTTATCCAAATGCCCACTTGTCTTGGAACTCAGACATTTTGGAACTCAAACAGGGTTTTGGGACAGATTTAGTTCGAATTCCAAGGCATCACTGTACCATTTATGTGCCCTTTGCTGCATCCTTGTAGTTCCATTTCCTCTTCCTGGGAAATTCTTTCCCCAGTATCCATTGGATGTTATACCTTCATTCGGGTCTTTGTTCAAATGTCACCTCCCAGATGATCCCATCTAAATTGAAATGCTTTTCACCTTACCTCTCTGCACAGATCACTACTTGACTTAATGCTTTAATTTGTTTATTTATTTATCTATCTCCTCCACTAAAATGCAAGTTCCCTGAGGACAGGTACTTTGTTTAATTTATTGTCCTATTTCCTAGAAAGTGTCTGGGACACAATAGGGGCTTTAAAATGTTTCTCAAATAAATTAATATATAGCTGAATTTTCTAATCAATCTTGGGACGATAAAACTCAGAATTCAAATTAAGTTGATTACAAGATTTTTTTTTTCAAAGATTTATTTATTGTTTTTGACAGAGAGAGAGAGATACAGAGTCAGAGACAGAGAGAAGGGGGAGGGCCCAGAACAGTCTCCA
>PVKE010046576.1:0-12212 GCA_004027555.1 Craseonycteris thonglongyai | reverse complement strand
TTTTATATGGGTTAACATTCTGCTATATTTCATTTCATACTTTTTTTTTTGAGAAACTGAAAACAAAGGGAAATGGAGGGTAATCTGAAGGTTAGTTCCAACCAGTATGAGTCTTGCAGTATCTCATTATGCAGCCCTTTCTTCCCATTTTTAATTTTTTTTTGCAAATAGTCATTTTGACCCAAATCCAGCATAAACACTTTACTGATTTCTAACTTAAGACAACTAAAATTTACAATCATGTGGCAGTATAAATTTTAAGATTACAATTCATACACCTTGACAATCAAGATAGTCTGAAGTACAAAGAATAAATTGTCCTTTAGCTGAATTACCTTTTTAAAAATATTAGACCTGCTAGTTAATCCACAAAAAATACAAGTTTCAGGTGTCCTTCAAATACCTTTTGTAGATGTCATCTGCTAGTAAACAATGTATGCAGGTTCCTAAGACCCTCCTACCTCCAGGCTATTCATGAAATTCAACAGAGGGCTTTAAATGGAAATGTTAAAAAAATTTTTTTAGGGGATTTACTTTTGAATGAGTTTGTTATTTCCCTTTGTTTCAGTATGAGGCACAAACTTCTGAATTTAAGCTCTGTAAGGCATAGTACAAACCTCCAATTTACAAATAAGGAATTCTGTGTGGGTTGGAACTGCCATATCACGCAAAAAAGGGAAAAATCATCTGTAAACTGGTACACTGCAATGTGTTAAGTGAGTCATGAGATGGCTGCTTGCCTTGGTATGCTGAAGAAAGGTTTTTCTGTGTTTGTTTTTGAATAAGACATGCCCTAGTCACCATATAACTCGCCACAGGCCTCCTTCGTGTAGAACATCAATAAGGAATCCAGTGGCACACACTGTAATGTGACTAGCTATTTTAAAAGGGAAACATAACCTTAAATGAGAGAACTTATGTAATTAGAGAAACAACTGGAAGGGAATGCAAAAGTTCAAAGTTGTACTGCTTTTATGTATTAGCAAATATAGGAGCCTAAAATACAGGAGCCTAGTGTATTATTACTTTCTAAATGTTAGCTAATCCAGGAAACTTTAAAATCATAACATTCAAGTAAAATTGCACATAAACATATTCTAAAATAGCCTTTAATAATTTAAGAATCAAAGGCCAACCTATTTAAAAGAGTAGTTCGGCTAGGATAATTCTCAACCCCAGATAAGCTATAACCCTCATAAAATGGATGTCATTGACACCAGCAGCTACCACTCATTTGGAATCTTCTAAGTGAAACAGCATTAAATTCAATCAATTCTAATTTTTGTAACATGGATAAAGCAGGCATTATCATGCTCATTTTCCAGACAAGAAAACCAAGAGTTTTAGTTACACAAATTCACAGTATTCCCCATTTCCGCAATTGCCTATAATTTAATTCCAGAATACCATTTTTAGGAAAACAGAAAGTGCCTTTAAAAATATTCTGAACAAAACAAAAACCTCTCATTTTGTCTTTCAGGTGGTACAACCAGATTTGATCAGTTATGTCTACAAAATAGGCACTTGAAACGTACAGTCAAATGCCCAAAGTAAAAACAAATAAGCTTTTGACATTCTGTTATTTCCACTCTCTATATAAATTATATATCTTCAAATGACTTCCTTTCATGACCTGTTCTGATTTATTCATTCATTCATTCAACATTTAGTAATAAGCTCTATGGAACGCCCCATGTTAAGCGATATAGAGAGATGACAAGAGGTAATAAAAATTTAAACCCTAACATCATGGGTTCTTACTAGGATGCAAATCAATTCTGTATTAGTTTAACTCAAATATAATTAGCAACATTAATATATACCTCTCCTATCAAAAAGGGGGGAAAAAAATCTAAAATAGTCAAATTAAATGACTGCGGTTTTGGGGAAAGCTGTCCAATAGAAATATAATAAAGGGGAAGCCAAGATGGCTCAGTGGGTTAAGTGCTCACTTTGCAGCGCCAGGGACCGAGGAGGATCGAATCCCGACCCTGGCCTGTGCGGACCCATGTGCTGAACTGGGGAGTGCCCCCAGTTCAGTTCTCTCTCTGTCTCTGTATCTCTCTCTCTCTCTCTCTCTCTGTCAAAAAAGAAAAAAATATATAATATGTTCCACAAAGGTGAGCACAAATTGTCTAGTAGCTATACTAAAAGAAAAAAAAGATATGGAGAATTAATTTTAACAATATATACAAAATATCAGTATTAAAACATTATTAGTAATTTTCTAAATCATTAAGTCTTCGACCTTTGGTATTTATTTGAAACTTACAGCAATTCTCAATTTGGAGCACGCATCATTCAAGTGCTCAAGCCACATGTGCCCAAAGGCTACTGTCTGTTGTTCAACAAAGCTAGACCATCACACACAAAGTTGATACTTATTCAATAAACACTGATTTAAATGAAAATTCATATCTAGCACCTCCCAAGGATGCAGTTTTGCACAACACTAAAGGACTAGGGAATAAATGGAAAGGACTTGTGCAATAGTACTTACTGAATTTGTACACCATCCACAATTTGGCCCTGCTTGTATACATTCTCCACATGACTTGGCATTTGCTTTTAAACATCTATTTTCATCTGTCAGGAGAAAAACAACACATTACTTTACTTGAAGTTTCAAGAGATAAAAATAATAAAATAAATCAGGATCACTATGACAAATAATGCTATATATATAAACATCAAATATGAATACTATGAACCTGGTCACTAAGCTGATCCAGACCTACCCCAAAGAGACCGATTCTGAATCACCTTGACACAGAGCCATAAAAAGATAGTTATCTTTCTTGTCTTCTATAGCAAAGAGTAGGTACTATTCAGCTATACATACATTTATTCTTTTTGTCAAAGGCATAATTTCAGGATTTGTCATGTTGGATGGTCATAATTACCAGGAGTTTTCTTATAACTGGGGAAAGCATTCTTTCTTTTTATTTAACACATACTACCACACCCATACCTAATAAGAATCTTTAGCAGTTTTCCCTTCATTTTTATGTTAAATACTCAAAAAGCCCAATTTCATCTAGTCCACAATCCCATGATTTTTCAGGCTCTGTGTTCAAAGTATGTCTTACATTTCTCTGAATCTACATAAGTAGCAGCATGTCTTCCCTGTGGTAAGCACTGAAGTGAATGTTTCCAACATGTCTTCTCTGACTATGCTCATTAGAAAATTTGGAAAATACATAAAAGAATTAGAAAAAAGTAAAAATGACCATAATTTGCTTGCTAAAATATAACTACTATTAACAGTTTCGTATATGTCTTTCCAGTCTTTATACAGATACATCAAAAAATAGTAAGGAAGCATGTATACATAAGACATTGTTTAAATGAAATCAAGGACATATATTTTGTACACTAATTTTTATACTTTATACTGTGTTTCATTACAAAATCTTCAAAAATAAAACTTTTAATAATTACATATTTCATATTGTACCCTATTTAATGTTGGACAAATCTATTTTCAATTGCACATGTGCACGGTTTACACATGAACCCCCGAAACATATATGAGGGCTGCCTGAAACCTTCTGGACAGTCCTCCTTTATGCACCCACTCTGATGACCATTTTTATAATGTAAAACTTTGATTATATCCTTATAAATTAAAAAGAAAATATTGAGTTGAAGGGTATTAATGATTTAAAATTTTTCAATACACATTAATTTCTAACCAGGAGTAATATTCAGATGTATACTCTCACAAACATTATAAATACTATTTCCCACGCCTTTAACAACACTAAGTACATTTTTAATATAAAATTATTTTACTCATTTAACTTAGATTATCAATTCAACTGTCAGGTTATCTAAGGATTCACTTATGCATATTTTTACTGACCATTTCTTTTGTAAATTCTGTTTTGTCTTTTGATTATTTTTTTTATTATCATTTCATCTGTTTTTATTGGATCTCTACACTTGTTAGTAAAATTAAACCTCTGGTTAGCTTCTCATTGTTGATGGTGTTATAACATAGGTTTTGGAGTTTTTAATTAAAGTTTATAAATATTTCCTTTATGGTTTCTTTTTTTTCTATGTAGTAAAGTTCCTTCTATTCTGAGATTAAATAATTGTTATATACAACGTATTTCTTGAGATTTGGAGAACAGAACTAGACATCCATTACTTCAGATGTGTATGTACTATATATAAGGAGATTAAATACATTTTCGCCTTTATTTCTCATTCCTCTTCTAATGCCAACATTTCGTAAGACTTTTTGATCAAATAGCAGGAACATCTTCTAGAAAGGCAACTGTTCCTGGTTTCACTTGTTAGATAGTAATGAATAGTTCATAATCCACCATTCCACACCTTTGTTTTCTTTAAATATATTACATGCCTTTGCTTTCTCTCTGCTCATTCTGTTACATTCTCATAAGGTCTTTCTATCGTGTATTCTGTCCTATCATTTTAGCATTTCAAAGGCCAACCTGCCTATCATCAGTCTGGGTGGCAGAGATGAGGGGTACCTGATGAAGGGTCTTACAGGCCATTTTAAGGACCTTGCCCTTTACTCTGAAATGGGCTACAAGGAGCAGCATGATGTGACTTAGGTTTTCCCGGGAACTAACTGGTGAAAGTGATATAAGACACTGAAATGAAAAGACAACTATGAATTTTTTTTACCTGTTTGACCAAACACATAGCAAACTGAACTGATCAGTCCAATCCAGAAAATCAGTTTTAAATTCATCTGAAATATAAAATGTACATTATATTAAGAAAGAATACATTAAACATAAAACATTCCCACCTGCTTTATCTTGATTTTATAAATATAATACCTCTCAAACCATTTCTTCTCCAACCCTTCTCCACATCCCTATCATCATCTACCTTTCCTCCCCAGTTACCTTATCACCTACATTAACTAAACTTTCAGACCAGATTCCCAGAAATTGCTTTTCTGCAAATCAAATAATTTTAACATTTAATTAATAGTGCTTCAGAAAACAATAACAGTCAAGTATTCCCTAATACCACAAAGGCTATTAAGAGTCTTATCACATGGATCTCTAATTCTAGTATCTCCTATGGCTCCCAGGGGACCAAATAGGCATAACCAGATGCCTCAGTTACATAGTATTGAATGTCAGTTCAAGTGAACTTGTCAAAATCCTGATTACATCATCCCATTACAACTTTTCAATAATTTTTATTTCTCCACTGGCTAAGACCAATATCCGGCACAAAGCCCTGATTCAAGTTTTGAATTTACTTTCCTATAATTATTTCTTTTTAAATAAATCAACTTCTATGCATGGAATTAGTAAAATGTTCAGTTCAATTCCCTTTAATTTCTAGATCTACAAACTAGACCAAAAAAGGTAGGGAGAGGGACATAAGAAGACCTGAAAGAGGGTTGAGTGTCTTCCAAAATCTCTAAAGAAAAATTAAGTAATATTCTGTATACTAAGCAGAATATCCCAAACTCCAACCATCAGTAAGTATATAGCTACTTTCTGTGAATCAGAGATTTCACAGTATTAATCTATAACTTCCCAGAGTTGATCAAAGATGGCTATAGCCACAGGTCACTGACTCTATTCCTTAACTACTTACTGCTCTTGGACTAGCAGTCAGTCTAATAATTATGCGTAAATATCTGCCTCTCCCAAATAAAAAAAATATATATATATATTAGACCCCCAAAAGAAAGGTTAGCTTTACCAGCTATTAAATCAATAGAAATTAAAGCAATATAAGGTAAACTAGCAAGCCAAAAAAAAGAAAAAGTTTTTATCCAAATGAAACTTACTGGAGAAGGCTGAGAATCCAGATATGGCCATGTAAACTAGTACAATTTTGGGGAAAATAACGTTAACAGCCCTTATCAAAAATCATAATAAATGTTTCTACCTTAGTAATCTAGCTACTGGGAATTCATTCTAAGGAAATAATTAAAAATATAAAAGGCAACACACACACATATATATACACACTCAGTAAAGAATTCTAGCACATTTACAGTAGTAGGTGAAAATGCAAACATCCTCTACCCCAAGCTTGTCTAACTTGAAGCACAGGGCAGCATCATGCAGCCCAGGACAGCTTTGAATACAGCCCAACACAATTTGTAAGCTTTCTTAAAACATGAGATTGTTTTGCAATGTTTAGTTTAGCTCATCATTTTTTGTTAGTGTTAAGTGCATTTCAAGTGTGGCTCAGGGAAGCCAAAAGGCTGGACACCCCTGCTTTACCCAATAAGAGGGAAACGGCTAACTGCATCAATTTGATGGGCCTATTAGTCATAAGAATAAAATGAAGTAACATCAAAAGGTTTATAGAATAATTCTGTACACAAAGTGAACATTAAGATGGCAGGTACATAAAAATAACAGTATATAAAGTAACAGTATATAAAGAGATTCAGCAATGACAAAGAATTATAAGCAGAATATAAAGACAATGGGTTTGTTTTTAAACTGTTACAGTCTTTCTTTCTTCTTGCTTTCTTAATAAAAACCATTACGGCAGGGTAACTATATGGAATTTTTTTCTGGGTAAATATCCTTCATTTAGAAAAAATTTTCTTTTAAAACCTCCATATTCAAGAGTTTACATTCCAGAATGCAATTCTCACAGCCCTAAGACAGTACTTCAAAACTGTCATAGAGCACCCCGTGCTTCCTCTGTTAAATGCTGTACACCTATTTTGTTGGCTTCCCAGAAAAAGCAATAAGAATAACTTGCACAGTCATCCACTTTGCAAATGTGCACAGACCAGCAAGTTCTGTTCTGCCAGGAGTTTACTGTTTTTACGTATCACTTGTAACTGCATCCAAAAGACCAACACAGAAGTGTGAAATGCCTAACAGTTTCCCTTTTAAGGCCTGCCTAAAGGTGTAATGTGTAATAAATCCATGTGGACCGTAATTCTAAGCAATTCAAATAATGTTATTAATTCCAAAGCTATGACTAAAGGATCTGAAACATTTTAAGACTTCTGAGGAAATGCATGACTGTGAAGAATAGAGCATCGGGGCAATTTCTGCACAAAGCCCATATATGGACTGATAAGGTGTTTCCTCAGGATACTACTCAGGCTACTTTTAAGGACCACTGGACTTCCTTAAGAAACCTCTTAAATGTATTACACAATTCAGAGAATCACCACCACTAAGACAAATTTATTAGGTAATAGAAAACATTTCCTAACAATCTTAAGTTACATAGCTTTAAAATATCACTTTAAGTACCATTGTCCTTTCCTTCTACAAACTTTGACAAGACAAAGATCAGCCTTCTGAAACCCTCAGGCCTCTGGAAGAGCTCCACATCCAGGCCAATCAAGGCTTTAGTGCTGAAGAACAGCTGAGAGAATAAGGACAACAGCTGGGAACAACAGCTCAAGGACAGATGTCAGCTCTCCTGTAACCAGTCAGTGTACAGGCAGAAACGAGGCACTGGCACTGGCTGGTGACGTCTGTAAGGGGCCAGGCTTTCTTTCAGAAAAACAGAGAGGCCTCAAGAGACAGAAGAAGACAGTAATAAAGACTAAAGAAGAGCTATGAGGACGACACGCATGGTTAGAAGTGGTCATCAGAAAAGTCAGCAGCAGAGAGCCAACAAAGAGGAAGTGGCAGCAATAGCACCCAGCCCACCCTGTACTCCCCACAGTCTTTAAAGGTACAGGATACTCCTCCTGCACAAGTAGGGTTAAGGACACACTAAGAGATTCCTATATTTCAAAACCTCCTAAGGCAGTGCTTCCCAAAAGTGTGGTTTAGGGAATGATTGATGCCCACCCCAAGCCTAAAAACAACAATCTTGAGAGCTGAGGCCTGTACTCCAGGGGTTGAGAAAAGGTGCTCCAAAGAGTTTTCTACCAATGCCTTCCCACATAGAACAGTTTATATGAGGGGCCAACAGAGAAAGATGCCTTTAGGTATTTCCTAATCCTATATTTTTGTCTTCTCTTCATAATGTAAGGTCTCCATTTTGTAATCTCCTTTTCCTCCTGCTATAACCGTTATCCACTTGCTACCATGCATGTGAAACTGCTCTTGTGAAAGAAAACTGTCCAGGCCTTAACTTACCCTGCATTCATTCATTCAAAAACTTCTTGACTGCCTACAAAATGCACTTGGGGAGATGCAGCAGTTCACTACCCACAGAATTTACAAAAACCAACATTTAATACATTTCACCGTTCTTTCTTAAAATACTCTGTCACCCTGGACTTTAATGGTTTCTCTGGAAACTCTTCCTCAGCCAATGATAATATGTCAAGTTTTGTACCCTATCTGGAGGTACAAAGGTCACTACCTCAAAGAATTTTCAGTTCAAAGACAAAAATACAAATATTATAATTAATTACAATATGGCGTGATGGTTTCTATAATAAAGACAAAGTGCACTGAGGACACTGAAATCTACCTGGGCAAGTTCAGAGGCTTCATGGAGGTGGCAGTATTTCAGCTAGAATTGCAGACATGTAGGAAGTAATGGGCTGGCAAATGGAGAAAAATATTCCAGGCAAAAAAGGTTTGTACCCTGAGAAGAATTATAATGACTTCTTTTCAATCTTATTTTTAAACCAGTATGTTTGGGTGACTACCCCCCACATGGAATTGTCTTACCCTTTCTATCTTCAGAGGGAAGAGACTAGAAAAAATGTATTACATGTCATTTGTAGTTAAATCTTGTCAATGAGATGAGTGATTATTTTATCCCTGTAATTTTCTACAATAAGTATAAATTTTGTTAAAATCTTAAAATATAAAATCCAAAAAGAATCTTAAAGTCTTTAAGTATTTCGGAGGCTTAAATTTTAAGTTGGAAAAAACAGAAACCAAGATCAGCAAGGCAGGAAGAGTTAGGTTACAAAGACCTTTTAATGCCTTGCTAAAAAAAAAGAGTTTAAATACAATTTATTCAACATATAGCAGGGAAACTGAAAAAAAAAATAGGGGCACGGTAGTAACATGACATGTACATGGCAGAAAGTTAGTAGGGTAGAAGATAAAGGGCAAGATAGGGGCCACAAGGCAAGTACAAAATTTACTGCCAAGATTCAAGTACCAGGAACAAAGGTCTGAATTCAGATAGTAACAATGGACAAAAAAACAAATGAGCGATTAGGAGGTAGCAGCAGTAGGATCTGATGATTGCTTAGATAAGAGGGAGAACAAAAGGAATCATCAACTTTCAAATAAAGACAGAAGAATGAATTTGGAGAAAATGGTTGTTTTAGAAATGTGGACTGTGAAATGCCAGCATGAATTTAGGGAAGACACTAACTGGTAAAGTGAGACACGGGTCTGGATCTCAGGAGATATACATCAATATTAGAGACACATACCTGAGAGTTGTCATTATATACTATATAGGTGGTAACTGAAATCAGGAGATTGTGAAGGAAAGAATTTTCAGGGAGGAGAGCTGAGGGCATACTTAAGAGGTGAAGACACAGGGAAGAGAGAGAGTAAAAGTACCTGATGGAGCCGGGCCTCCTTAGAGCAAAGGATGGCATCCATAGCACAAGGGGGTACACCCAGAGAGGTGCAGCATCTTTTCTCTAAGTCAAGGCAGGGGTAAGAAGCTGAGCACATTCACACATGACAACCTAGTGCGGGGGTGGCGAACCTATGGCACACGTGCCCAAAGTGGCACACGGAGCAATTATTTCGGCACACGGAGCTGTGAACACCACTTAAAAAATTATTGTTTATGATCTTATAGACATAAAAATAATCGATACCTCTATCTCACTCGATGGGTTGGCATGCGAGTCGAGCGAGTATACTCTTATTTCATAAACTTTGGCACTCAATCGCCAAAAGGTTCGCCACCCCTGACCTAGGGATTTTCTGGAATACAAAGGAAGGACAGCTACTCAGAGAAGAGGAGGAAGGGCTACGGGGTTGAAGAGAATTAGGAAAGTGTGCTGGGATTATAGAGCAATGTTGAGGGCCCAGCAAGTAATGACATCCTAATTTATAAAGGCACATTTGTAACACTCATTTCATTTGAAACTACCTGTTAATACTTGTTTTCCCTAATGGGTTCTAGGCTCCAAAGAAGACAGGACCTTGGTGTATCTTATTCACTTATAGCACCTAGAAGTACGTGGCACAAAGTCAGTGCTCAAATATTTTTGCTTAAGTACAAGTATATTAAACATATATATGACTTAACGTATGTATGACATTTTTCTCCAACATTACTCAGAAGCCCAGGAAAGAAGAGTTTCTCAGATTAGTGAATGTATAGATCCTCTTTTAATAGAAAATAGTGACTGTGGATAGATACCCTAGTGATAATTTCAATTCATTTAAGTGTATAGAAACCAACATAAAGCTAGATATAAAATGTCTCATGCTCCCGGCTCTTATACATTATGAATCAAAATGAATTTATACAAGCAAATATAAACATTGGCTCTGAAATAATTGTTATAATACAGGTGTTGGTTATTATAATTAGCACAAAATTATTTTTAAAAATCATGTATAAATGTTCAAATCACTGAGACTACCTCCCATGGGTCATGGATGCCACTTTGTAATCACTGAATTAATCCACTGGCTTCTACAGCTAGTGCAGGAGGAGGGAGGAAAGTGCACCAAGAAGCTGCACTGACAAAATGTTAACAGAGGAGGACACAGTGAAAGGGCTAGGAACCACACTGGGCAGGTGAGAGAAAAGGGACTCACATAAACACAGGAGGGAAGAGCAGGAAGTAAGGCAGTTAGGGGTTTACAAGGTCAGAGACAGGCAGTCTTAGGTAAAAAAGTCTTAGTGAGGATATACACATGGGTACTTGTTTTAGCCAGGGGTCTTTCCCAAAGCAGAGCCTATGAAAAGAACAGGAGTCCTGGCGGGCAGTGTATTTGGAAAGTGACCCCCAAGAGAGTGAACCAAAAAAGAGAAAGAAAAAGCTAATCCCAGGATAATTGATTTACCTACCTTAGTGGGTGCCTGGGGGCTGGATCTTGCTAGAAGTTTTGAGAAGTGTATAGAAAGTCTGTCCACAGGAGGGTAAATGTGCAAAAGTCATTTTATCAAGTCCAGTCCCCACAGGTAAAAGTTTTTTCAAGAAACATGAACTCTCTCACACTTCCAAAATAGCTGCTGCTAGCTTCTCACCCTATAAACAAGGGGGCTTGTTGGAAAAGTCCAGGGGTTGAAATGATGGAGGCACTGAAGGCAAGATGCAGTCAGCCAGAAGTGTCACAGAACTGTTCTCAGCAACAGTGGCTGAAATGAGAGGGGAGGCCAAGAGGATGTGAGGACTGAAAAGGTTTCTAATACAGAGCTCAAAGGTCACTGGAACTGAAGGGTCAAGAAAACAAACTGCTAGACCAGAATGTGAGAAGTATCATCTGCATAAATTGTTGAGGCCTCCTAATGAGGGACAGACTGGGGGTGGGGGTGGGGGGTTAAGTCAGGTGATTCACAGAGACACATAACATATATTTCAACAAATATAAACAATTTTTGCTTAAAAGATTATTTAAAACATACGTAACTCTCACCCACCTACTCTAGATGTGTACAGTTGAAAAGCCTTACGAACTGTCACCTAAAAGTCATTTCTTCATTTTCCCTGTATCTAGCACAATATCTTAATATTTAACAAAGAGACTAAAGATACAGATAATTGAGATATTCTAAGGTCTCCAGAAAAAGACAGTAAGCAGTGCTGTGCCCACCTCTGTGTGACAACACATGGCACGAAGTTAGGAGCACAGACTGTGGAGCCAGATGCCTGGATTCAATTCTGTGATGGACTACTATCTAGGCAGGTAATTTAATCTGTGCCTCAGTTTCCTCATCTTTAAAATGAAGACCACAGAACTTACTACCTAATTACTACTTGTTATCATTAATATACATTATAGCTGGAGTTAAGCAACAACTTGATTGAATAATAAGTAACTGTTTGAATATTTCTTTTTCGATCATAATTATAACCAGAAAACTTGGATTGAGCTACACAAGGGAGACACAAGATATGGAAAAAAGGATAAGGTATAAGGACTAGAAATAACACAACTGCAAACAATAAATTAATATAGATAATTAGTGCCATTCATATAGTGCTTATTTTGATACACTATCACAACCTTATTATACTAAATAATAAGGTTTAATCAGATGCTCATTATGACATTATTAGGTACTAATTATTATATTAACAATATAATTAGGTACTTACTGTAGGTTCTTCATTTTAA
>PVKE010046575.1:0-12212 GCA_004027555.1 Craseonycteris thonglongyai | reverse complement strand
CCCCCAGTTCAGTTCTCTCTCTGTCTCTGTATCTCTCTCTCTCTCTCTCTCTCTCTCTCTGTCAAAAAAAAACAAAAATAAATAAATAAATATTTAAAAAAAAAGAAATGGTATTTCAGAACTGTTTTGAATTAGAAAAAAATGTTGAGGGGCTCTTTATTTAATGCCATATTCATACTAGACCTTATGTAGAAATGACATAGTGGTGTGCTGGTGAATATTGAACAACCGACCCTGGGAGGTAAAGCCCTAATTCAGCAACCTTTGCTGAATTTGGAGGTGTAAATACCCTACCATGGCTGGGTTTCACTACTGATGTGATGTCACTGAGCTTGAAGTTGGGAAGAGAAGGTTCAGTTCACTGCTGAATTAACGTCCACTATCAAATGTTTAGAATTTTATATCCTGTATTTTTTGTTTGTTTGTTTGTTTTTATTGTTTTTGACAGAGAGAGAGATACAGAGACAGAGAGAGAACTGAACTGGGGGCACACCCCAGCTCTGCACATGGGTCCACACTGGCCTGGGCTGGGATTCGATCCTCGGTCCCCGGCGCTGGAAAGTGAGTGCTCAACCCACTGAGCAATCCCGGCTTCCCCAATAGCCTGTACTTTTAATACTTACCTTATTCCTATTTTACCTGTCTCCTTTGTTTTTCTTTTACTTGGCCCTACTGACTTATAATTTACATACAATAAAATTCAACAATTTTAAGTGTATAATTTGCTGAATTTTAACAAGTTTATGTTCCACAACAATAATGATCCCTTAGTACCCCTTCTACACTCAGTTGCCAAATTAATTTTTCTAAAATCTCACTGTCTATCTACCATCCACCTGTATACAACCTTCATATTCTTTATAAGATCTGACTGCTTCTCTGGCCTGTTGACTGCTGCCTGCCTAAATCTCTTACTCCAAAATAACTGATCAGCTGCTTCTCAGGACAGTTGCTGCGTCTTGTGTTTTTGCTCACGTCTGTACTCCTACAGTATGCCCATCACTTCACCTCACATTCTTTCTTATCTTGACTGTGTCACCATCCTTAAAAGTCTGGCTCAAGTCCCTCTTATACATTCCAGTCTTTAGTGATTACTTCTTCATCTGACCTATCCCTACCACTGTTTGGCACTTAACTTTGCAACTTGTATTTAGTAATCCGCAGGGTTTTTTTTAGTGGAGTAGTTGGGTCTTCCTTAAGAAAGTTGTAATAGAGTTGTAATGTGATAGGGTAGGAAATGTGCAGCTCACTTTTTAGCACTTGGCTTTGCTAAAAATACCAACAATAACAAAACCTGAATAAATGGTTCTTTTTTTTTTTAAACTTTATTTTATTTATTTATTTTTTTTGAGAGAGAGAGAAATACAGAGACAGAGACAGAGAGAGAACTGAACTGGGGGAACTCCCCAGCTCAGCATATGGGTCCACACGGGCCAGGGCCGGGATTCGATCCTCAGTCCCTGGTGCTGCAAAGTGAGTACTTAACCCACTGAGCCATCCCGGCTTCCCCATAATGGTTCTTGATGACAGTAAACTTCAGTGGCTTTTACAAATCAGCGAATCACAGATTCAGTGATACTATTGGGGAGAATAGCATTGTATTATATCGAGGACTTCTTAGAGAATAAAGTTTTGGTTTGCCAGAGCATAAATGTGTAGTAATGTCTTTCAAAACCAATGTTAATCATTAAAATACACATTGGAGCTTTTATCTCTTTGGAAATTCATCCAAAAGTGGTAAGTATCATGGACTTTGAACTCTTGGCAAGATTTAAACATTTAAAGTAGGTCCCAAAAGAAAATTCTTTGTTCATTTCAGCCAGCTTTATTTCATTTTTTGAGGTACTGGTAAGTCAGTAGGGTGTATCTCACTGATTTCCTTCCTGTCCCAGGAAGCCATATTACGGTATTCTAAAAGAACTTTTGTGTCTCTTCTGTTAATTTAACTATAAGCAAACTATTTTTTTCCTTTTATTTTAAAACTTGTACCTTTTTAAAAAATTGAACATGTCCTTGTTGAAATCTCACATTGAATGATAACCTAGCAAATATTTAGAATAATGGATTTACTGAGGTTCCACAGTTGGTCCTCATCTCTTGTTAGTTGACACACTTTTCTTGGATATTTTTATCTATTAATATTATTATCTGAACACTAGTGTCTCCAAAATTAAAATTTCATATCTTTTGAGTTTTAGACTTGGATGGCCAAATGCCTGCTGAACCGTTGCCCTTCAGAGACAATAGATTCAATATGTCCTAAATGGGACATCTCTATAAATCTTAGGCTCCTCTTATTGTATTTTTCTCTTGCTAAATGATAATACCGTCCCCAGATAACTCGAGCCTAAAAATTTAGAATCATCTTTGGCTTGTTCCTCTTTCCTCACCATTTCTGTCAGATTTACCTCAAATATTTTTCTTAAATCCTTTTCCTTCTCTCTGAAATTAGGCTAACCTCATCCTTTGTTGGGAGGGGGACTCCCCCACCCCCAAATATTTAGTTGATGAACTAAGAGCAAGTCTACTTCCCTGGCCTCAGATTAGTTAAGCATATGAGTCTGAAAGGTAAAATTGGAAAGCCAGTATAATTGGAAAGTCAGTGTGTACTAGTATAGTCTCTCCTAGACCTAGCTAGGAGCACATACCATAACTACAAAATTAGCTGAGAATGAATCAGCACAAAAGCAATGAGATGAATTAAGTGTTTAATGGGATGTCATAATTGGGTGATGCCACCATCTCATAATAGGGAGGTAGGTTCCTTGTGACCAGAAAACTCCTGTCTATGAGCACATGTTCTACCTCCTTTGCCCAGTTGCTTCCATGGCCCCTGCCAGCCTTTCCTTTTTAAAATTCTCATTCAGCACTTGCAGGGTGGACCCTTGCTGTGGGATAACTTGTTTCTTTTCCTTACTTTTTTTTTTTTAATTGTTAAATTTATTGGGGTGACATTGGTTGGTAACAATTACATAGGTTCCAAGTATACAATTCTACATTACATTGTCTGTGCATTGCATTATGTGCTCACCACCCAGAATCAGTTCTCTTCCCATCACCATATATTTGATGCCCCCTCCCTACCCCCCACCCCCTACACACACACACACAACTTGTTTCTTTACATGTGTGAGTACATTCATTCTGGCTCTGCTTGAATCTTGCTATGTGAGAAACCAAACTTTCTCCTTTAGATGGCTGGCACCCTTCCTTCTTTGGGTTAGTATGCATTGATCTCGAGTTGTACTTTGAGGGCCATCTTATTTCATGTGTTGGGAGAAAACTTTATTGTAGTTGTTATATAAGAAGAAAGGGCTAATTTCCCCTTGGAGTCAGCTGGCATCACTAACTCTTGAAAAGACCCTTTCCTTTCCCTACCATCCTGGGTTTGGAGCACCCTTGCTATGCCTCTTTAGCACCCTCTGAGTGACCCTTACATAACACTCACTAATTTCACTGTTTGCTAATTGTTTGCTTGTCTATTTCCCCACTAGAACTTAAATTATCCAAGGGCAGACTCTCTCTTATTTCCAGATCCCACTGCTTAGCATTATGCCTGGTACCCATTCACTTCATTCACATAGCCAATATTTATTGAGCACCCACTGTTTGCCAGATGAGCAACAATTCAGATAAGGTTCTTGAATTTTGTTGGAGGTGAAGAGTATCTAAATAGACAAAGCAGTACTTATGGTATAAGACCTACAAGGAAATGGACAATGAGCCTTTGAAGCAGAAGATGTTGGAGTGTGTACTTCAGATGACCAGAAAGATCTCTGAGGAAGTGACATTTAAGAGACAGCATAAAATGTAAGAAGAAACAAACTATCTGTAGGAAGAGTGAAGTGAGGGCTAGCCTGAAGAAGCCATTACAAAGACCCTAGGACACGAGCTTATTGTCTTTCAGAAAATGAAAGACCAGTGTGGCTGTAAAGGCAGAGGGAAGAACGTGGCATGACTGCATATACTGTGTTGTTTGTATTTTGGGTTTGGATGAGTGGAATTAAACAACTATTGATAAGTGATCCACGTAGATTAAAATTTGTTTGGAACTAGGACTTTGGTTATCTGTTAGAACTTGGTGATTCTGAATATTCAATTTGCCTATTCCTTTCTGGAAAGTTGATTTTCACGAATAATAATTGAAAAAAACCCTAGAATTTCAGTCTTATGTGTAACATGTCCTATAATTGACCAGATACTATTAGGTTCCATGCCTGAATTTCTATCCCTAGGAAACCTATTATACAGTCACTTAAGTGTTCTGTATCATATTGAGAATTTTCACTTGGTCTTATTGACTGTTGTTATTTTCTGTTGGTTGATCTGCTAATTATTTTAGCACAACTGTTGAGATAAATGCTATTGATGTGATATCCTCATCTGAAAACCAATTCAAGATAAGCATAGCCAACTCATTTAAACTACTGTGAGTACTGTTTTTGAAGTATGTTGATTGGTGTGTTAACTTAAATTATCCAAGGGCAGACTCTCTCTTATTTCCAGATCCCATTGCTTAGCATTATGCCTGGTACCCATTCACTTCTTTGGATTTTCTGTAAGTGCAAGACTTCTTTCCTCTCCTCACAAAACCACTTTGTGTCTTTCACTGCACCAGGTTGCATATGCATTATTAGGCTTAATGGGAAACAGAATATTGAGAGACAGTGCATCATAGATCTACAAATCACCAACAATCTTACCTTGGAAAATATGTCACAACCTGACCATCTTTCTAGTGTAAAGAACACCTGCACAGTAAGGTTGTTGAAAGGCTTAAGTGAACTAACATACTCGTATGTAAGACACTAATATATCTTGGTAGAGGCTTGGTAAATATTTGGCATTTGTTCATCTTCAGCTATCTGGGGGCGTAAATATGACTATCTCCACTTTTGTGGTGGGAGGGGAGGAGCAAGACTTAGAGAACACTTAACTTGCTCTAGGTTGTTCCCATATTTCTGTTACCTACCCCATCCCCAACCTGCTCCTCTTCCTGCCTTCCCTTTTATTTTTGTTGGAACAGTGTCACCTACCTCATCTACCAGGTCAGAAACGTCCGGTATTCTTGAGTTCTGTCTCTCCCTCATGTACAATTAGTCTTTCACTTCTTAGCAATCTCATTGCATTGTGGCTTCCTCTTGAGTCCTCTGCTGCCTTTCAGCTCTTACCTGCCCTTACTTTTCAGAGCCTAGCTAGCCTTTCTCCCATTAGTGTCTTCCTGTAGTTTGCTGGAGTTAATCTTTAGGACAAGTCTGAGTGTTCTAAACAACCTCTCCAAAAGCTCTGTGAACTCTATAGAGATGATGTAGTGTGACTAAGAGCAGTGACTTCAACGAGACTGCCTGGGTTTCAACCCTGGCTCTACAGCTTACTGGCTGTGTAAGCCTGGGCGGGTTACTTAACCTGTCTTTGTAATAACTTGTCTCCCCAGGCTGTTGTGAGGGTTATGGGTTAGTACAAAAGGCTTAGAATGGTGCTCAGTACGTTGTAAATGCTAAAAGGGCTAGCTGTTGTTAATGTTTGTGACTAAAAAGGAGAACTAGTAATTTTAAAAATTGGGAATAGGCTATACCAGCATAGAAATTGGGCTAAATGCTATCTTTGGAACAAGTTATAGGTTAATAATCCCTTCATTAGCAATTGCTAACATCAATATAATAAAGACTTAAGCATATTAAAGGTAAAAAAGTCACTTAACTTTTCTCAAGAATGAAGAGATGTAATTTCAGCTTTATAGGTTAGTAACTAAGGTAGACTGGACTAATAGATGTACCATGGTAAATCTGAGGATACTGTTCTTGGGAGGGTTTTGTTTGTTTGTTTTTTAAGATTTAGTTTTTTTGTTTGAGAGAGAAGTGGGGAGGGCCCAGAACAATCTCCATAGTCGTACATCATTAGTTGTGACATAGTTTCATTTCACACAGGTGGATGTGGGACTATGCAGGGCGAATGCCACCATCCTACCTGTTACCAGTTGCGCCGCAGTTCAGCACATGGGTTTTCATCAGTTGGGGCTGGGATTTGAGCCTCAGATCTCGTGTTTGCAAGTCAAGCACTCAAGCTGCTGAGGTAACCCAGCATCCCATGTTTTTGGAGTATTTATAATAGCAAATACTGAGCCTTTCCTTAATCTTGTGATATATTTATTACTCCCTTTTTACATTGAAGAAAACAGGCACACAGAAGTTAGGTGACCTACCCAAGATCATTACAGCAAGTAAATGATCAAACTGAGATTCAAACGAATGAGCCCACTCCAAGCACTAGAATTCTGAACTTACTGTGAAATATCTAGAGGAAAAGGGCCCTCTTTGGAGTGGAGAGTTCTGAAACCAGGTGATTTTGTGAGGCTGAGTGGCAGAGAGGTTAGTTGGGTATTAGGACTTTGCTGCCTTCTGTCAGTCTCCAACATGTGATTCTTCAATCCTGGATTTTACTGTCTAGAGAATGCTGATATTGAATGTCTTCTGTTTATTTTAAATTATATTAGTGGTTCCTTTTTAACAGAAAAATTATGAGTTACTCCTGGGCAGATTGTAGTCAGGCATTGATCCCTGTCTGCCTTCCTTCTTTCAACTACTAGCACATTCATGAATCAACTTCCTTTGCCACCTAGCCAGCATATGCTTAGGGAGAAAGGTGTATTTGCAAGAGAAAACATTCAAATACAAGTATTCATTGTGATGTGTTTAAACATGTTGAGACAGTTCTGTCAGTAGAGGGACAGATTAATGATAGATTCATTAGTTTCTTGTTTGCTTAGTTTTTTAAGGCAGTGATTATTTCCTTGGAAAAAAAAATACTTTAAAGAAAAATATTCATGAAATAATACAATATTATATGACTCATCAGTGAATATTATTTACATGACCATAAGTAGCGTCATCTCTGCATATTAGTTTTGACCACCAGTGGTGATATAACTATTATATATTTCATGGGTAGGGAGAAGGCATGTGGCAGTAAGGTGAAAATCCTGATATTCCATAATGAGAAAGTCATTTGATAACATTTGTAACTAGGAAATCAAATAATATAATAGCATGTTATTTAGATATATGAAAGGTAAATACCATTTCATATGTTTGAATTATTTTCTAAAAGATCTTTTGTTTGAAGTAGTAAAGGGTAAACTATAGCTTTTATTGAACTAGACTAACATTTCTTAAAATGTTGAATATCTGTTGCAAGATTCAAATCTGTGTAATTCTTTTATGAGAATTTATTGTGTATGCTGTAATAACAAAAGTAGTTTGATATAAGGAGCTATTTAAAATATCAGGTCTATCCAAGAAATAAGAATTTAACCTTATATCCTATTTGGAGTATAGCTTTAGAAGTACAAATGCTAGGGAAGCTGGGATGGCTCAGCGGGTTAAGCACTCTCTTTGTAGCCCTGGAGCCTGAGGATCAAATCCCGGGCCTGGCCCATCTGGACCCATAAGCTGTACTGGGGTGTTCCCCCAGTTCAGTCCTTGCTGGGAACTATGCAGGAGGCACCCTGCTCAGTTCCTGCCCTGCGCAGCCCCGCGCCCACCTGTGGAGTAGAACTGTATGGAAAACTAATGCTGTCAACTATGGAGACTGCTCTGGGCCCTCCCCCTTCTCTCTGTCTCTCTCTGTCTCTGTAAAAAAAAACCAAAAAACAAATGCTTTAAGTACTTAGAGAAGTAGGTGAGATACTATTTCTGTCATTTAATTAATGCCACATCAGACTACATTCCTTGTTTTTACCTTTTTTATGCACAGGTTCTGGAGTTAGCCTGTTTTATGGATTGAGATTTAATAGGCTAGTCTTGTCTTTGTGATAGATAAAGGAAGGTGTTTTATAGAGGGGCCACCTTCCCATGTAGGTGTTATGTTAGAGAGGCAAGAAGGAAGGTTAGCAAAGTGGGTCCTTTTCCCTTGAGTGACCCAACCAGGGCTTCAGTAGAATTGGTGAACAGCAATGAGAGAACAAGAGCACTGGGCAATTTGAGGTGCAGATGGCAGTTTAGGTAGTTTTCAAAGATGAACATTGTTTCACTTGAAAAACTTTAATACCAGTATTGGTGAGAGTGTGAGGAAAACAGGTCGGCTCATCTGACGGTAGTTAGAAAGTAACTGGACAACAATTTTCAAGGACATTTATGCACTATTCATCAAAATTAGATATACAAGGGCTGCCGGAAAGTATCCAGCCATGTACCCATTCTCCTTATATTGACAATGGCTGGATTTTTTCCAGACAGCCTTTGTATATCTCTTTGGCTCAGAATTTCTATTTCTAGACATTGCAGAAAGAAATTTGAAAAAGTATAGCGAGAGACATGTACTAGAGTGTTATTATAATGTAGTAGTGACAAAAACTGACATCAGCCTACCAGTTCACTAATGAATACTTGGTTAAATTACTGTTTATTGACATTATACAGGCATTTAAAAAAGGGGAGGGGACTTAGATCTATAAGTACTGATAAAGATGATCTCCATATCGTATAGTACATGGAGAAAGGTGTTTACAGAATAGTTTACACTTGTGTTTTTGTGATGTTAATGTGTCTATGTAATAAACATTTTTACCTAAAATATCGGGCAGCATTGTTGTATCTGGGCTTTGTGACTAGAGGGTTAGGGGATGGGGGGAAAGCTACTTCAGCGTAGCCCCCACTCACATTATAAAAACAATTAAAAAAAAAAGAGCAAAACTTAGTACTTCACAAGATGAGATCAGGTAGTTGTATTGAAAGGTGTTCTCAGAACTACATTCTGCCCTCTGTGGTGCCAGAGAACTGTTTGTCTCACTTAGTGGCACCTGAGCCTATCAGGGCTACTTGTCCCCATGGTACAAGCATGAGAGGGAGAAACTTAATAGTTCTGTCACTTTTTCAAGGCCAAATTTTCTTACTATATATACACCTACTGTTGTATGTGTCTAGATTTGTTTCCTCTTGTTTTGCTAAATAGCTTTGACTTTTTTCCACATTGTTTATTCAGGAAGCAGTTCTTGTGAGAAACTTGATTTTTAATTTCCTTCCTGTACCTCAAAACAATACAACCTTTATTGTCTTACTATTTATGCATATTTAAATCTCAGACTTCTGTTTAAATTATTAGAATAGTTTCCATATTATTTATCACTTCCATATCTCTTAATTGTTCCTGACAACCCATTTCTTACTATTTGTTAATCATTTCTTATTGGTCTTGAGCTAGCAGTCTTAACTAGCAGGGTAAGAAAGCTTCTTCTGTCAGCTCTATCACCTGTTACTTGTATGATGCTTAAAATAGCTCCAACCACTCCTGTATCACATTGCACACCTAGTTTACAGTCCACTTAAACCTCACATCTCCTGACTTTGCAGGATTTTCTGGTTATTTAATCATATTGGGGTAATGTTCTTATGGTTGGGTGTTTCCTTAAAGCCAACTTTTTTTCATTTTAACATTTTTATTTATTTTTGCTTATTTTCACTATGGACTTTTTAAATGCAGCATTCCAGTTTCTGTTGAAAGTTTTTATCCCAGTTCTTTCATCCTAATTATTCATAAAGATGATAAATAAGGTAGTTTGTAATAGTTATTTGAACATGTCAAATAGGATAATTTGCCTATGACTACTTTCATATAGTTTTTAAATACATAATTTTATTAACTTTGTAATTGAAGTATAGTCTCAGTTTTGTTTTGTTTTTTTTTTTAAATATATATATATATATTTATTTATTTATTTATTTATTTATTTTTGACAGAGAGAGAGAGAGAGAGAGAGAGAGAGAGAGAGAACTGAACTGGGGGAGATCCCAGTTCAGCTGGGGCCGGGATTTGATTCCCGGTCCCCGGCGCTGCAAAGTGAGCACTTAACCCACTGAGCCATCTCAGCTTCCCTAGTCTCAGTTTTTAAGCATAATTTCAATGAAGAAGACACTTCTGTTTTCCATGTCTCTTAGATTACTCTTTAATAATTTTTTTTTTTTTTTACCCTGTTTAACCTAGGCCTTTATTAAACTTCTGACAGATAATGGCTGCTACCTCTCTTAAGTCTTCCAAATGGGTAATAGAAACTAGGCTAAGTTGAATGAAGGCATATTCGTTTGTTTTGAAATGCAGTTCAGTACATGGTGGCTACGCTTCAATTTAGTGTTCTTTAGGGTTAGGGTGAAGAAATATAAAAAATACAAAAATGATTAGTGTTCTATCTACGGTACTATATTTATCTGTAGTTCTGCTTTTCAGTGTAAAATATGGAGTGATCTTGAACTGTTACTTATTTCTTTATATGTGTGGCTTTAAACCTAAGTCTTTGCTGCTCTCTTCTCCTGTATAACTTTTATGAAATCAAGGTTAAGTTGTTATTAATATTTGAGACCTGCTGTGCCTAATGAGCATAGAGTAGCAAAGGGAACAGCAGGTGTCATCGGTCATTCATGTTCTGGAAAAGATCTAGGGAGTGAGGAGACACTAACCAGAGCTTTAGAGCAGTGGTTTATAAAGGCTTGTATGTGCATGTACGTTATCTTTCCCCCTTTCCTCTGAGTTTACTGGTATTATATTTGAATTTTAAAGAGCTTGCTTTAAGAAATTCTCCTTGAGATTATTGAAATCATAAAATTACTATGGGGAATCACTGGTCTCTATAGACATGAAGTCATAATTAGCCAGTACAGAGCAGGAAAGGAAGAGTCAGAGAGCACTTTGTCCTGGGCATTGTGGATGGGGCAGCAAAGCAGCATACAACCCAGAGGGGAGGTAGGATGTATTAATATTTTAAATAGATATTTCCAGTAGGATTTTGCAGAGAGCCACCTGACTATCTTCACGTTTCTATATCATTTAAGGGGAAATGATATGTTGCCTATGAATTTAGAGTTTTCAAGTTCAGATGCTGCTGTCATCATTAAGGCTGTGTTTCATTTGTTTGTTTTTTCCAGTCTACTGTGATGAGGCAGTCTGCCTTTGGGAAGGCAGGGTTCCTTCTGTTCACTTCTCTGACATGTGGACAGTGGGTTTTATCTACCTCCATACTGAGGATAGGAAAGCTGGAAGTTGTACGTAATTAAGACCAGTATCTTTTGATGTGTCCTACCTTCTAAAATTTTTCCAGAAATCTATTTTTAAAGTTTGCTAGATTATTTGTTTGGATTTTCATTGTGGACTTGCTGTCTCTGTGGTGTCCTGTTTTTTGAGGATCTTTATTTCTTCTCTGCAGTGCAGAATTGTGCTCCAAGTTTGTAGATTTTAAACTGGATGTCTGACTAGCTGATAGACCTTTGACAGTGAGTGTCGCCTTTCCATAGAAGTGAAGTCAGATATATATTAATACATACAATCTTCTGAAATGATAGGTATTGGAAATTAAATAAAAGTAATTTATTTTTATTATGAAATTCTCTAGTGTGCACAAAAGTAAAGATTTGTTTAATGGAATCCCCATCACCCAAGTTAAGATTTTGCAATTATCATTTTCTTATACATCTATTTCTCTTTCTGAAATGTCTTTTAGGGCAAATCCCAGACATTGTTGTCATTTAGCCCCTACATGTGTCAACAGATCCCTCTAAAAAATATGGATATTTTCTTAAATAATCATAATGCTACTATCTCACTTAAGCAAGTAAACAGTTTTGGGAAAAAAATTTTTTTAACATGCTGTGGTTTTTAACTCTGAATTGAGCTGTAACAAGGAAACCAAATTATGAAAATTAAGCTTTTGATTAATCTTTTACAATTTAAGAGTAATATATTATTTAATTACTAATATGCTGTTAATTTATGTACATGGACTTACAAATTTTCAGCTAAAAGATTATACATTCATTATCTCAGCAGTCTGTTACTATCTACAGTTATTTTAACATCATTTCCAATCATCCATATTTAATAGCAGTAAAGAATTTACAAGTGATACAAGAAATAAACAAGATTCAGTATTGCCCTAAAATAGCAAAGCAGTGAAGTTTGGTTATTAAATAACTTTTTCTGGTTTATTGATAGCCTTCTGACTTGCAAATATTTGATATACTTAATTAGAATTTGAATTTTTTAGAAAATATAAATCTTATTTTGGTGTTTTTTTTATGTTTATTTTTTTTTAATATTATTATATTTTATTGTTAAATTTAATGGGGTGACATTGGTTGGTAACAATCAGACAGTTTCCCAATGTACAACTCCACATCACATCACCCATGCATCTCATCATGTGCCCAGCTCCCAGAATCAGGTCCCCC